>CM002485.1:17502159-17519140 GCA_000325765.3 Leersia perrieri | reverse complement strand
GATGCGCCGAGATTGTATTGTTGATGTGGAGCTGTTTATTACAGGGACCCCTGGCATACAATTTATCCCCTTGGGTCGACTGAGTCCTAGTAGGACACGACTCAATCGGCTTGCTATATGCAGCCGTTATATGAAAGGAAACATATAAGTCCTAATCGGTTAGGAACAGAAAACTAACAAACCTTCCTAATTACATAAGGAAATATTTAAATTAAACTTCCATACGTGGTCTTCATGATATCTTCTTGGATTTGGTCTTCATCTTGCGTGAACAGTACCTCGACGCTACAGTATTCTCGGACTGCTACAGTACTCGGGTTGCTACAGTACAGGCCGAAAATAGTACATGGCTTTTCTTATGGGCTGATTTTCCCTTTTCTTTTCTTCGATTATTTTGGGACGTCACAACTTCACCATCGGCTTATCGTTTACCAAATCCAAATTCTGGTGTCAACAGAAATGTATTTTAAAATGTTGATATATAGGATACAAATAGTTTCAGCTAGTCTTTTCTTCCTTGCGAAAATAATTTCAGCTTAGCCTGTTTAGCCAAAATTGGACACATATACCGAATACGTGACCTATTCTGACTTTAGTTTATTACAAACAATTAATACATTAATTATTTCTTTGCTTGAGATTATTCGTTTGATGTCGCTCTCCGGAGCGCCTCAACGTGGAGTAGGATCTTTGGGTTCGAACCACGGTAAAAACTCGTTGTATCTTTATCTCTTTTCTGTATTGCTTCCTTTACCTCCTGCACTCTCTGGAAATTCCCCTCGAGGAATTTCGTGACTGCAGGCCCAAAGGCTTCGGTCACTTTTGCCGGAGTGTCCAGACCCACCGAACTGTCCGGACCATTGGACCGGACTGTCCGAAGATCTGACTTTCGCTGTTAAGTATTTGCAGGATTTTTAGGTTGCATCTATTCATTCCCCCTCTAGACCGTTCATCGTGTTTTAGCTCGTTCAACTCAAATTTTCCATGTTTCTGCAATGTATCATGTTCAGACTTTACAGAACTTCACAATTCACAAATTAACTAGCATATCAACATTTTCACACTTTGGGATTACTGTTTGGTGAGATCAGGAAACTATGTGCACCTTCTAGTAGTCAAAAGTTTGACATTATTCTTCGAGTTCTCACAATGAAAAAAAAACCATTACACATTCACCTTTGCAAAAGAATGGTCTCAGAGTTTCTCGGATTAACACCCGACATGACATCTCCCCCTTCATGCTCATCTTAGGGGGCGTTCGTTTCAGCATGGAGGGATTTTTTCCTCGTTTTTCGTAAGCACGCTTTTCAAACCGATAAATGGTGTGTTTTTTAAAAATGAGTTATATACGAAACGTATTTTAAAAAATCAGACAAATCCATTTTTCAAGTTTTTAATAGTAATTAATCACACGTTAATGACTTATCTCGTTTTGCGTGTAGAAAAAAATCTTCAGCCTCTATGCTGAAACGAACGCTAAGCATATCAGTCAAGATCTGTAGAGCATATGCTGACCAAGCCAATGGGTCCACAAGTAACCACAAGATTGTTCCAATGTTTACACATAAACCATTAAAAATATTTGAGTATTGTAAACTTGAAAAATAGATTTAGTCAATGTTTTGAAGAAACTTTTATAAACAAAACTTTTGCATGAAATATACCGTTTACTAGTTTGAGAAACATGATAATGAGAAATACCCCCCTTCTCCGGTCATAGACAGTTGTCCATCGGCCCATCACCTGTCCAATCCGTTTGACCATTCGTTCTACTAAAAGAATATTGCAAACGTAAAAAAAACGATAAGTCACGTAAAGTACATTTGATAATATAGCAAATCAAAAATAAAATAAACAATAATTCCATAATTTTTTAAATAAGACGAATGGTCAAATGTTACAAAACAAATACTCAAAACGACAAATATATTGGGATGGAGGTAGTAATTACTACTATTGGGAGTGGTAAATATTTGTTGTCGCAGTGCATGTGTACGTTGATATCTGTGTTTTACAACTAAAATGACAACTTTAACTGGGTTAATTCGGGGTTTATATTGGTTATTTTTTTGATGGCATTAATTTGTCTTTACATTACATGCTGGACCGTCAAACTTTCTGGAACAGAGGGATCAAGGACTTGTTTAGTTTTCAATTTTTTTTCCCAAAAACATCAAAACGATCTTTGAACACATTCATGAAGTATTAAATATAGATAAAAAACTAATTGCACAGTTGACATGTAAATCGTGAAACGAATCTTTTGAGACTAATTAACATAATTAGCCATAAGTACTACAATAACCCACTTGTGCTAATGATAGATTAATTAGGTTTAATAAATTTGTCTTGCAGTTTTCTAACACCCTATATAAATAATTATTTAATTAGTCAATGAAATAATGTTTCGACATTCGGTCAAATATCCGATGAGACAACCAAATCAAATCAAAAGATTTTTGCACGCCCATTTTGATACAAAACAATACACACCTATGAAAAATTACACACGCCACAGTGTACATGTTGTTCGCGCTGTCATCAGCCAAACGTCAACAGGTTGTGAACTATTATTGGTGTATCGAGGCGCCGCCTAGCTAGTAGTACTGCCCCTATATACGTACTCCACCAGTACAGGTTTGATCAGGGGTGCCATCCCTGGGAAAATGGCATTTCATGGCAAATGGCCCAAAGCTCCTAGCCAGCTAGGAGTAGTACCTATCGTCCATCCCAGACTCCCAGTCGACTCTCCTGTTGGCCGGGTGCACTGTACAGGCTGGGTGCACAACTGCGCTGCGCATCTATCTCAGCCAAGGCCTGAACTAACCGCAGGCCAGCAGCTGCGCATTCCATGTGAAAGCACGCAGGGCAGGGGCGTCGCGTGTACTCTTCCTCTGGCTTCTGGCTGATAGTTACTTCGTCGATCGGCCGTACCTCCGTGTCAGTCTTGCAGAAGATTGCCACACAAGTCCTGGCTGCCTTTAGTTGATCCCAAAAATTTGGCCAAAAAGTCACATCAATCTTTCAACACATATTTAAAATATTAAACGTAGATTAATAATAAAATAAATTATATATTTAGATTGTACACTGCGAGATGATTTTTTTGAGCCTAATTACGTCATGATTAGCCATAAATGCTACAGTAACCAACATTTGCTAATGACGGATTAATTAGGCTAAAAAAATTCATCTCGCAGTGTACAGTATGAATATGTAATTAGTTTTGTTATTAGTTTACGTTTAATACTTTAAATATGTGTACAAAGCTTGATATGACTTTGACGTGACATTTTTGAACTTCTAATTTTTGAAGCCAAACGCGGCCTTAAAAAATTGGCCAAAAATATCACATCAATATTTAGACACATATTTGAGTATTAAACGTAGACTAATAACAAAATAAATTACATATTCCGACTGTACACTGCGAGACGAATCTTTTGAGCCTAATTACGTCATGATTAGCCATAAGTGCTACAATAACCAACATGTGCTAATAATACCGTAATTAGACTCAAAAGATTCGTTTCGCAGTGTACAGTCCGAATATTTAATTTATTTTGTTATTAGTCTACGTTTAATACTTTAAATATATGTCCAAATATTGATGTGACATTTTTGAAGCCCCAAATTGGGGAACTAAACGCGGCCTATATTTGCAGCCGGATGTACAGAACACATCTAAATGCTTTTTTTTTTTTACTTCCGACAGTTTCTGAATTCTGAGTTCGGACACCGCACGCAGGAACGCTGTTGTTTACGCTTCGATATATCAGGGCATGACCATAGCTCCAACGTGGACCTGTGGTCTCAAGCTTCACGTTGGATTTTGGATGAGCTAGCAGCGGGGACCAGCGCCTCAGCGAGGAATTTGTGACCTGCAGAGGAAACTGTCGCCCCGGAGCGAGGAGGAGAAGGACCACGTGTTGGCGAGGTCGTAGCCCTACACACCCTCGCGAGTCGGCAGAGTGGATAGGAGTGAAAGTGAACTAATCAAATCCTGGTGGGTTTTGGTGATAAATAACAACAAGATTAAGGAGCTAATGTTGTTTAATGAGTTGTGAATGCAAGCAAGAAGACGAGAGACCCCAACTACGCCAAAAAAACATGATGGAATCACTTGGGACGGCAAAGCGGCTCAAAGGAGTATATTTAGGTCGTATTTATTTTTGAGTCGTAGGAAAAGCCGTACTATTAAGGGGATTAACTAGTTAGAACTTAGGTCGAACCTTAAATGTTTAGAAAAGGATCAGGTTTAGACTAGAGGAGTGATACACTTTGTATTCACACCGTTGCACGATTTTATTCGAGACAGTTTGACCGGACCGTCCGGTGTTCTTAACCGGACTGTCCGGACCTGGGTTGTCCGGACTATCCGGATAAGAGGACCACCATTCAAACGGCTAGTGAACGTCACCGTTACCCGTTATGTGTAACGGCTAGGAGGTTCGGACTGTCCGGACATGCCTTTTTCAACGGCTAGCGGCTAGGAGCGTGGGCTATTTAAAGCCCACCTCTCCTCCATAGTTAGGTTGGCTGCCACATTAAATGTCTACCACTCTTAGGGCTATAGAACACTCAATTGCATATCTAGTCCTAGATTTTTCTTCGGATTGAAGTTAGAGTTGGTGAGTTGAGAGGATAGTGTAGGATTTGATCCTTGATGAGCATCTAGGGTTAGACACAAGATCTAGCTAGGTTGATTTGTTATTCTTGGAGATTTTTCTCATAGACGGCTAGGTATCGCCCGGAGCTCCAAAGCTTGTGTGGTTTGCCCGGGATTTGTTTGTACGGGACTTCCTCTCCCTAACGAGGTAAGTAAGTATAAATCTTGCTATCTCCTAGAAGTAGGGATCGATAAAGCAAGGAGACTACTAGGGACTAGGGCTCTCAGCTTGGGACTTGATCATGGGATCGTCCGGAGAGTAGCTAGTCCGAGAGCTCCTTCGAGATCGAGGCCAACTTGTGGGAGATAGCTGGGTGAGGTTTGAGATCGTTCGATCTCGCTCTCCGGAGTGCCTCAATATGGAATAAGGTCTTTGGACCCGAACCACGGTAAAAACTCGCCGTGTCTTTCGTCTCCTTTCTGTATTGCTTTTTGATTACACTCAGGTACATCCGGAAATTTCATTTGAGGAATTTCATGTCTGCAGGTCCGGACCATCCGGCTGCTTTTGCCGGACTATCCGGACCATTGGACCGGATAGACTGGAGGTACTGACTTCCGCTGCGAGTGTTTTCAGGTTATTACCGGTTGCGTCTATTCACCCTCCTCTAGACCGTTCAAGGAGGACCTACCTGGTAGAGGTAGAAGAAACCACCGCCGATCTCCGCTGCTAGCGAGGGAGGAGAAGGGTCGCCGAGCTCGACACCGGCGAGGGAGGAAGCCACCGAGCTCGCGTCGCCCGCCTTGTCTCGAAGGAGGGAGGATCCGTTGCCAGCGACCTCCTTCGTGCTGCCGCCAAGCGGATCCAGTGACCCCTCAGCAGATCTGCACGAGCTCGCGGCGATTCCGACGAGGTTACGACGGATTCGACACATCCTCATCAAGCTCGTCTTTGGGAAGGAGAAGCGACGGCGGCGCCGGGAAGGGAGAGGTCGTCACCACCACCAGCGGCAGAGAAGGGGAGGGAAGCGGCGGCAGCGGCGGGAAGGGAGAGGTCACCGCCGAGAGAAGAGAAAGGGAGAGAGAGGCGGAGAGAAAGTGGGGACCGAGGAGAGAAGGGGAGGGGCCTGGATAGATTTTTAATAAATGTGAGAGGCTGACGGTGAGTCCGCCACTGGGTTAGGGTCATGTATGTATCACTTTTTGTTCTTATAGGGTCTAAAGTATAAAATACTAATTGATCTAATAATACAAATTTATTGAAGGACTGACATATAAATTAGTAGGGGCTAAAACACAAAAAAATCTAAGAGTGGTCTCTATTGTAGGAGTTGTAACTTTTTAGTGGCCTTATCCTATATGACATATTGAGACCATAGGTTTGTGTGGCTCTGGTTATACATGCCCTTAGTGCATCTGCCGATTAGATGAAGGCCCAGAGAACAAGAATACCGGCTTGCATGAATGATGTCTCACTCGCGCATGCGTGCTCACCGGCAAAGGCGAAGTCTCGTCATGGAGGAAAGTAGGCAGCTAACTAGCTCCTGCATAAACCAATCGCAGCTGAGGGTGAAAGCGAGCGTCTCCCATGGTGGGGCTCGCGAGCGAGAGGCCGGCCGACAACTCGCACTGTTTGGATAAGGCACAGGACGAAGAAAGGCGGTTGTTCAGCTAGCCCACTACCTGAGAATCGAGATGGATGCAAGTATCATGCAACACTGATGGCGTCACGTCGCTGAGCTTAGCACCAGCCAGCGCAGCAGGAGATCATGGTAGCCGTGGACGTACGACGACCAAGCCAGCCGGGGCCTGAATCCCCCGAGCGCGGTTGGTTCCACGCGGCGTACCCATCGGCGGCAGGGCCCCCCGGCGGTTGGTTTCCTCTACGCGTAACGGGCACTCGACACCTTGGCTAGCTCTAGCGATCGATCGAGGCGGGGCAGTAGGCTTTTGCTAGATGGGAGGAGCAGAGGACGACCACTAGTACGTCGTCGCTGCCTCGCTGGCCATCTGGTGTGCCGGTGCGCGCACCGCGCGCGAGCGAGCGCGGTCGCAGGCGAAGGCGGAGGCTTTTTGCGGGCCGCGCTTTGTGTCCATTCGCGGCCTTATCCCCTTGCGCACTCCGTCTTTGCAGGAACCAGGCCGCGCGCGGGCCTAGCGCTCAGCCGCTCCCTCATGATGGATTGATGGGAAATAGTCTCTGGTCGTTTGATCGACCCTTCCGCTTTCGTTGGAAACTTGGTTCAGCCGGGTGGTGCGTCGCTAGGCGTTTAGGCTAGCCGCGGGTTCGGGCGCGCACGTACCGACGAAACGTGAGCTAGCGCTCGCGCGCGGTGGTTTTGTCAATCTATCTATCGAGCCATCTCCTCGCATATCTCACGCCCGTACGTACGTGGCCGTCACGCGAACGGGGGTTGTTTTCTCGTAAAACTGGGGCCTGGCCGCCTGCAGGATGGCGGCGTGGCAGGGTGTATCCAGTCGAAACGTCAAATCGACCGAGCTATAACGGCCGTCGCGATCGGTCGTTGATCGCTTTCGCGCGCGAGCGTTCGTTCCTTCGTGCGTCGTGAAAGACGCGCGCGACGTCGCCCCGTGCACAAGGTATATATGGCGCCGATAGATCGACCTTGGCATCGTGGATTATGGATGATCATGTGCGGCTATTAGTTTTCTGGCGTTTTCCGAGTTGACTTAATTGGTGATGTGCGCATCCATCAGTCCGACCGACCGCAAGCATATTGGTCTATTGGATATGGCTATGGTCCCGATGTTCGATGCGAGATAAAATATCAGTTAATATTTCACCACAAATCGATAAATGTTGTAGATGTTTCAACACTCAATAACAGTGTTTTCATAACTCGTGAAAATTGGTAAAAAAAATTAACTATGGATGGAAGATTGAAAAATACCAATTGCAACAAGGACATATAAGAAAACATGCTATGCACTCCTGTGCAACATGCAGATAGAAGCGTCTGAAACAATCAAATACAACAAATTGCAACATGGCAAAACAACAGATTGCAACAAACTCATCAATAACAAAAATCCCCAACACAGAGAGCCTACCACCCGCCCTATTTATCTACTCTAGTAGACGGCGGCAAGCCGGCAACTAAACCTGTTTAGGAGTGGCCCGGCCCGGTCGGCCCGGTCATGCGGCGGGCCAGGCTCGGGCCTGACAAGTGCAGCCCGAAAAAGCCTAATTTTTAAAAAAAATCCGAAAAAGCCCGAAAAAACACGGAAAAGCCCGGCCAGGCCCGAGAAAGCCCGGGGGTCAGGCCGGGCTCAGGCTTCAGTTTGTTGCCATTTTGTCGGGCCGGGCCAGGCTCGGGCCTCAGGTTTTCAGGCTGAAGCCCGGTAAAGCCCGACTTTGAACAGGTTTACCAGCAACCGATGCTCATGCTTCCGCTGACCCTTAAGCAGCCATAGATTTAGATGGTGGCAACCTGCTGCCTGAGGAGACAGGCCAGGCCAGATCATCTCTATCGCCGCCAACTGGTCATTCGTCATCACGCCTCCCTTGTCCAACCGAAATAGCAACACGCTCTGCAAGGTCCACCCTCCGGTCTTGCCACCCCGACAACTGGCATACATGGCCACCACAAATCACCGCATGTGTGGCAATATGATGCATGTGTGGCTTGGCTTTTAACCTCGTAGAGCAGCGCATCAGCGCATATGCCTGGAGCGTGAACACAACGAGAGAAGTGGGAGGTAACAGAGGCGGTGAACGAGTATTAAGGATGAAACATTAGGGCAATGAACCGTGTACCGTGTTAAGGAGAATGTAGTAGGCTGGACACGTCTGACGAGTCATCCCCCATAGGATGCCCAACCCAGATACTTTTTAGCATTAACTTGATCATATTACAAGACCACAAAATTAGAGTTATACATGTATCCATCAAATTTTTTGTATGGCATACCAGATACATGCAAATTATGCTGAACCTAGTAGCCACACAACAAAATCATATTGTACGATGATGATGATGATGATGATGATGATGATGATGATGATGATGATGATGATGATGATAATAATAATAATAATAATAATAATAATAATAATTATTATTATTATTAATAATAAGAAGAAGAAGAATAATTGATACCTCGTCACCTCTTTGGGTTGCGCTATAACAAGAGATTTTTTACGCGTTTTTAAGAAGGTACATAGAGGTGGAAAATCGAAGTGTTAAGTGTAAAAATTTTGGTACTTACAATAACCAGATACTAGCAATGATATATTAAATTTGGCACTAAAAAAACTTACCTACTTAAGGACTGTAAAATACCCCAGTGACAATATAAGGTGATATATACAAGCTGGGTTGCTAGACTTATTTGGATATGATCACTCACAGTCAGACTTAAGAGAATATACCTGCTAGGTGGCAAAATTCTGATAAACTTCTGTACCATATCCCTCCAACCGACTCTTTTTATCCTGCAATCAACATCTAAGTCATCATCCCACATCTGCACTACTATTAGTGGCGGAGCCGCATTGGGTCTCTCCTAGTTCATACAGTACACTCAACCCACCACCCCCTAAAAGTTTGGGAGGTGGTTTCACTATTGGCTATCGCTTTCCTATTGTGTCTAGTCATTACAATCTATGTACAACTTACTTAAAACCCTAGATTAGGTCTTTCTTGTGGGTTGCCAAGCCACCTCTTCCCATGCATCATAATTATTACTATCCTCTGTTTCAGATTGTAAGACGTCCTACTAGAAGGGTAGAACGCTTTATAATCTGAAACGGGGGGAGTACCATATATCAGAACTAGATATTTAATTAGTCCATTAATTAAATTTTCAAGGTTAAGTGATATCAAAATGAAGAGCATACCTTTCCATTTCTTCATATATATGCCTTGTTTTCTATTGCAGTGAAGCGTCTATTTTTATTTGTATATAACTCTAAAATACACATTCATAGCATATATGTCTAATCACAAGAATACATATATCAGTGATTGATCTCATTTATGTGTTCACAACTGAATCTGGACTTGAAATTTGTAAATTTGATCTAGTATGTTCAAAATATTGTAAGAAGCACGTACTCCATCTTTTTTTACTAGTAATTTATGATATTAACACAATCTTCTAAATCACATGTTTGATTTTTTTTTGTCTTTTTTTCTACTTGCATGCATGTTTACAAAAAAAAAATATATAAAAAGATTAAAGCAGTTTACGGCTTTAATTTATTAGTGTTATTTTAAAACATCTTTTTTCTAAATAGACACCTTAATTAGCAAGATGTTTGCCAGCTAGCTATATATCAATCCACAGTAATTCTGGACCAACAATTAATAACTATGTTCCCCCGCAAAAAGAAACAATTAATAACTATGCTAAATGATAAATTTTATGGAGTTTGAGATGTAATAACATGTGTACCAAAGTTTTTATTGTGTAAATTTTTAGTATAATCATTCATGTTGATTGCTGAACAACCCGTTAGGCCAAGTGATGAAAATGACAAATTACTTAAACAAGCACACAGAAAGTTTTTTTTTAAGCCATTAGACGCGCTTTATTGATCACTAAAAATAGTTACATCGTTTATCAGAGCAGTGATAATAAAACTGGGGGTTCATCGACCCAAATACAATTTTGCTTAACAGAAAAGGCTCTCATAGCTAGTTCATGCGCTACACAATTTGTTTCCATATGACAATGCTCAATCTTAATATCTTGTGTGTGATTGTGGCGCATGTGGATTTACTGACGAGTAAATAATACCAGTGTGTTTTTTAATTATCGTGCATGAGATTATTGTGTTAAATGTAGTTAATTAACACTATTTTGTTAGGAAAAGGTAGGTTAACTATTTGGAACTTCATCTCGAGAGTCGGAATGCATGTGCCTCCCCATCTATAAATAAGATTATCGCTAACCAACTAGTACACACACAGTAGTTCCCATCAAGTCGACGCACATTCTAAATCTAATTAAATTCTGATCGAAGCAAAGGCCTGAAATGATATAAACACACATATCTGATCTTTTCAAGAGGAACTGCTAATAATACATACTACTCCGTAGTAGCTAGCTGGCTGGCTAGGTTTTGCCATTAATCACTTTATGTACATAATTAAACACACACACACATACCCACACTTAGAGATGATCATCATCAGTTCACCACTGCTTAATTAACACTATGCCTGCACTAACTAAATTCCGCAGATGCCATCATCACCGATCCTTCTAGATCAATCCATACAGGCTGAACCACTCAACCACACTGTTATCAGCGTAGCCGTACTCCGGGACATAAATGAGGTCATCGTCACCGATGCCATCCCCTCCGCCGACACCCGGCGGCTGGCAGGTGCCCGTCGAGAACGACGAGCTCGGGCTCCCGGCGACGCAGGCGCCGCTGCCGCCGCCACGGCCCGCCATGTCTCCGCCTTCCCCGGACACCGTGTGGCTCCCCGCCGATCTGGACCGCCTCAGCTCATCCTCGGCCACCACCAGCCTCTCCTTCAGCCTCAAAACCTGGATGGATAATCAGATAGCTGCTGATTTAAAACACTTGCGTGTACAGTATACTTGAACAAAATTTATGAAGAGTTAACTGATGCAGCAAATAGAGGGCAACATGTGACATGTGACGCTGTGTTGTTAGTTTGTTACCTCGTTCTCGAGGTGGCATTTGTGGAGGATGGCGGAGTCGTGGGCGTGCTTGAGCTTGTTGAACTCCTCCTCGAGTTGCTTGCTCTTGTGGCGGGCGCGGCGGTTCTGGAACCAGACGGCGACCTGCTTGGGGTCGAGGCCGAGCTCGGACGCCAGGTGCACCTTCCGCCCGGTCTCCAGCTTCCGCTCCTCACGGAAGCTCAGCTCCAGCATCTCCACCTGCTCGTCGCTCAGCCGGCGCTTCTTCGGGTCACCTCCTGATCCGTCCACATCTCCGCCTCCGCCGACGGCGCCGCACCTTGCTCCACGCCTCCTCCTCCTCCGCGATCTCGGCCTCTCCCCCTGCGACGATGGCACGCCTACGTATGCACACATGGAAAAAGATTAATTCACCAACCGGGTATATAGCTAGCGAAAACGCGAAAATGGGGGCGAGCTGAGCACACGTAGCTAGCTAGCTGCACATACCGGATACTAGGAGGGAGGCGTCCACGTAGGAGGCAAACAGCTGCTGCTGCTGCTTCTCGCCGTATCGGTCCATGCCCACTCGCAGCAGTTGCTAGCCTGGATCAGCTCAGCTCAGCCTTTCTCTCACTCTTGTCAAGGGGTGAGGTGAGGACAGGAAGAGAGGGGGGCAGGAGGACGGTGTGGTGTGTTTAGGAGGAGGAAACTGAACTGAACTGAACTGGGTTGTGGATTGTCTGGATGGAGAAGAGGACCACCACCAAAGACACCAGTTGATGTTTAAGTAAGGCCGGGTGCATGTCTCGAGAGAGAGACCTACGAGTAAATATATAGAGATAGGAGAGGTACGCTCTCGCAGCTGGTAGTGCATGCCTGCCGCTTTGGTAGCTTTCTTTCTCATCCAGATCGATCTCCATCGATCATCGATCGGCAACGACTCACGATTGAATTCTCTGTATATCCATACATTGATCGACAAGAGAAAAACATTCTTTTTATTGCTGAACATTTTGAGCAGCTGATTGTGCATTGGTATTATCCGGTTCTGATATGGTCATGAGTACTGCTAAAGCTAGTATATTACCGTAGTCATGCCGACCGACAAAAAGTTAACCTGCTATCCCCTTGGAATGGATACTCTGTCTGACACTGTCACAAACACACTTTGGTGAAGTAGGGGCCGGGTGCATGCATGCATGTGTCAGTGCATAATTTTGGGATTAGTGGGGGAGGAATGCATGCACGACCTTCTAGGCCCAGCACCGGAACAAGAGCGGCCGGCTCGACAAGGTGGCACTTGCCCCTGGAAAGGGCTCTCGCTTTCTTGGAAAAGATCGGTGAGGAGAGCTAGCTAGCTAGACGAGATTCTCGCCTGGAATCGGTAGCATGCATGTTAATTGTTCCATGACTGAGTGTACTACTGCTAGCAATGGTACGTACTACCCAACTATTTATCCTCTTTTGAATTTTAGAAAGTTAGCTGCTCCATCGATGTCCTATTATATTTGCACTGTGTTTTCGAGGAGAGAACTGAGAGAATTGCTGAATTATCCGAGTTCGAGCACGTTGCATTTCATCTGAACAAATGTGCACGAGTCTTACTGTTCCTGACGTGCCCTCATATCCACAGGCAGCGGTGCATGCATTCACTGTATCTGATCGATCAGCAGTGTGTGCACACGTACGGTTACGGCGCCATACATGTGTACGCGTACTGCAAATAATGAATATCCCTACCGCAATCACCCATGTGTGCCATAGCTAGGATGATCCGATCCCATGCATGCACCGAGAACCAGAAAGAGGGCAGATATGAAGGGTTTGTTTGTTTGCTAGCCACAAATTGTCATCACTAGCCAATAAAAATGGACACATTTGCCTAAGTTGAGGTGAACAAATTCTCCACCACACTTTGGCTAGCCTAAGAAAATCTTGCCACACTTTTTATATCACTGACGCATGGGACCAAGAAAATCTTGTCATAAATTGTGGCAACAACCAAACAATTACCAACAATTACCAAGTTAGTTAAACTTTCCTAACCTTAAGCATGGCAATAGTGGATAAGCCTGCCCTGTCTGTCTAGAGTAAGAGAGGAAAGAAAAAGATTGTGTGCGTGTAGGTAGTGGCGAGCAAGGGGACGAGGAGTAGGGGAAGGCCGGGCAAGCAAGCAAAGGCAGGCGAGCGGGGCAGCGTCAGGTGGGTAGTAGCGCGAGGAGCGTGGTGGTGGCGCGTTGTCCCTGTGGGAGTAGCTAGCCCGGGAGACAAGGGGCGTAGGCACATGGGCTGCACCACCCGCGCCGGGGCACCCCTCCCCTCCCCACACCGCGCCATCTCCCGCGGGCTCGCACACGCGCACACGCGTCGCCCCGCGCGGCTCTCCCGCCCGCGGGACCGCATGCCCCATCCCTCCGTTACGTGTCGCTCGCCCCCGCCCCCCGCAGCCAGAAAACACCGAGAAAAACTGTGGAAAACTACTGCCGCGCGCGGTGGCTCGCCACTGGAATCCACTGGAACTACTGCTGCGCGCGGTCGAGCATGCTCGGCTCGCGCGCCACCGCCACTGGTTGGGTAATTCGACTTCCGAGTTCCGATTAGGGAACATGCAACAGCCGTAAAAATTGTCGTTTTTATATAGATTTTAGGCAGTGGCTGACATGTAGGTCCGGATTAACTGACTGCCACCGATGTCGTTCGTTAATTGTTGGCATCGACGATATATACTGTGGGACAGATGAGATAAAAAGACATGTGCGTGTAAAGGTGTCCCCTGTGAACCATAACTGCAAGCGAGAAAGTATTGTCTTATTGGAGCTAGTTTCATGGCATGCGGATGCGGTGTCGTTTTGGTCATCGCTATCACCGAGTGTATCAGCCTTTTCTCTCCACAGGAGATCGAGCAAAGATTTGTGTAAAGCTCCAGGCTTATCGATTCGATCACAACCAGCCCGGCCGGTTGCTTATCTACTCAGCAAACTAGACGCCGCCGGCCTATTTACGGTCTCAGCTGATGCTACATTCGCTCGTCTGAACTGTATAGGTTACAGTATAACTAGGCCGGATCTTGGTTGATCTGTTCGAATCCAACTCATCCCCAGGCGACAGCCGATCTGCTACATGCATGCACATGCCAAAGCATTTTCCCGTGTTATAAGATCCCCATTAATACCATGCAGCTAGCCTGATAGCACTGCTCGTTGGTGACTCTGAAAATCTGGATATAGTAGTCTGAATAATCGTATCAACCGTCGATCGACGCTACATACACTGATACACTTGAGTCATCTACCCCGTATATTAGAAAGCTCTCGATATTGTTCATTCAGTTTTTGACCTTGGCTTTGTGCATTTCTGGTAAGACTTATCCAGTTGCTCCCTGTTTAGCAGCTCCGGTCAGCTGAGCTGTGAAAAAGGATTAGCCGCCATTGTGTTCTTGGCAATGTACTAGCTAGCAACAGCAGACCGGCTACTGGGTCCACGAGAAATCGGAGTTGTTGGGTGCAAGGAGTCGTAGCTTGACTGACTTATCGATCCAACGATATCCAGTGCATGTGCAGTACGTGTTGTCAACCGTCTTGGCAATGTGTACAGTGTACTGCACCCGCGAAGGTGTATTTGGTGAAGAGAGGAAGCGAAAAGTAAACTTTGAGTTAGCTGGCCACTGCTACCTCCGTATTAGGATATACTCCTCTGGTTTTCTATGTTTAACACCATTGATTTTTAGCGTAGTTTGACCGTTTGTCTTATTTAAAACATTTATCCATATATTTGTAAATATGAGTCATGCTTAAATTTTTTTTAATAAAACAACTCGTAACAAAATAAATAACATTTGGATAAATTTTTTGAATAAGTCGAATGGTCAAACATTCGCTCAAAAGTCAATGACGTCAAACATTAAAAACCGGAGGGAGTAAAATATTTTGATTTTTTTCAAAGTTAAATTTAATCAAGGTTTTATCTAGGTTGTTGATGAATGTAACAATATTTCAACATTAAGTAGATACGCTAGAAAAATATATTCAATCTTTAATTTAATGCAACTAATTTTGTGTTAAAGATGTTGCTTCATTTTTCTATAAACTTAATTATTAGTTAAACTTAGATAAGCTTGACTTTTAAACAGAAATAAAAACGTCTTCCCATCTAAACGGAGGGAATAGCATTTTGCTCACACATGTGTGCTACACGACCTACATGTGGGATAATGCTGAGAAAACTAACTTAACCAATCTAGCTAATTCCTGTTAAATTAACTGTCGATGTCCTAGCAAGAAACTTCTATCCTGCATATCTTTAAGAAAGATTAAAAGAACTTACGACCTGGCATTGTGAATTTGTTATCCTAAGTGCTGTTAACAAAATTAATTGACATTTGCAGTATACAGATAATAGAGTACATGTATCTCTCTATCTAGACATCATGTTCTCTCTAATAAGCCAACGATATATCAAGGTTTTTAAAGAATAACCCGCAAAAAAAAAGGTTTTTAAAGAATAGAGAATATGGAGGACATATGTATATACTCTCTCTGGACATTTTGGACACATGATCTCACGTACAACGAGTGATTTATTAGGGTATTTATTTCCTCTTTCACATATTAAAAATGGTCTTTTCCTAATGGTAATCAACAACAAACTCAAGAAACGAGCAGACAAACAGCTGGCCATGCAAACACAACCATACGTGCAGAACAGGAATCAAGAAGACAGCCTCAGTCTTCATGACATGCATGCATGCAATGGTATGAAAACCACAAAACGTCAACATTTCTACTATCGGAGGGAGTATAAACATTCATGGTTTAGCAGATGGGGCTAAGGAGAGAGATGTTATTAATAGACCTCATTAGCTGAGCCTAGCTGTATTAAGGCTCAAAAGGCTGCATATTAATCATGATCCTTTACACACACATCTAGGCTGGTTCCAATTAAGTATAGCAATCGTACTAGTATTAATTAGTTAACTGGAGATCAAAGCTAAGTAAGGACACAGTTGTCCAAGTCAGAGAGATCAACATGCTGGCTACTTAGAGCAGTTTTATAGTTGGCTATATGTGGACTGAATGCTAAGATGGAGGAAAGAGAAAAGAAGAAAGAGAAGAGGTGGGCTGTTAGTTTGCAACCTACTTTAGACATAAGAATCAAGAAATTTTATGAGAGAAACAAGTGAGACCATATATTAATGATGAATGTGTAACTATTATACCAATAGACTAAAAGGTGAGCTGTAAGAATCCATATAGCCAGCAACATACTGTATTATTAACCTTGCTCTTAACAGTTGCCCAAGGAGATAAACCCAAATTCTGGTGATCATGTGCTCTCGCATGCTCCATGATCTCCACTTGCCTTTTATTAGTGCATTTACTAACTTCAAAGGTTGATTAAACAAATGGAAGAACCCTTACTCCCGGACAAGGCACGCCCCTGCTTCCCAACCTCCAACTAATCTCCTTGGATCTGCCCAAAACCTGCAATGATCGTCTTAATTAGCGGTATAACAAAGACTATTAATATATGGAGATTTGTGCTGTCAAGCACAAATGGTTGTTCCTGTATGATTTTATTCATCAATAGTTAAATTTAATTTATTCTCAACTGGAAGTTGTCCGAATGCAGTGCAATAATGCAGCCTGGCACAATGAAAGCGAAATCAGTTGTAGTAGCACATATTTTATTTAATCTTCTCGTAAACAAATCCCATTAATTTCCTCTCTTACCTGCTACTCCCCCCCCCCCCCC
>CM002485.1:17461742-17502154 GCA_000325765.3 Leersia perrieri | reverse complement strand
AAAAAAAAAAAAAAACCCACCCAAAAGATCTTTGATTGCTACTCTTACATGAAGAACTTGTCAACTTTATCCGAATTAATCTTTCACCTTTCCTTGAATTACGCCACTAACCATGTGACATGACTCACTAAAATAAGTCCGTTTCAATGCCTAAGCTAGGATTCCCGCTAAGAAAGGGTGATTACTGATTAGCCACTAGCCTGCAGGTAGTAAGTAGCAGTACACAGTACGTTTTGCCCATGGCACGGCGAAACGTGGCTGTCATGTAGCCATTCCCTGCAATCTTTTTCTTGAGCCGTAAGGGTGATGGAGCAATTGATTGATTTCCTTTTAATGTCCGTACACATTGATGTTGTGTGGACTCTGGACCAATGGTTCATCGATAAGCAAGCGAATCGTTCGACTAATTAAGTAACTAGCTACACTGATCTATGCATACCTGGTGCCAATTGGAAACCTAGCAAATAAAGGTGTGTACTTGCAGAATCTTTCCAAGAAATTATGTACGAATTAACATTTTCAGAGTTGAAGGGCACGCTGACATTTGCAATGTTTAACTTTAAAACTACATTGTTGGATTGCTTTTGAAGTGTTAGGCTAAGCTCTTTGGAGCAAAGATCAACTGGTGCAAGAAAAAAAGGACGGTTTAATTATTATATTTGTTGAACAAAATTGTTTGCTTTTAGTATGGCATATTGCAAATAATATTAATAATGATAGCACTGCCTGCTATAAACTAAGCAAGACGCCTTTTTAAGGAAAAAGAACCTTTCAAAGTTAACAGCGTGCATGGTTTCCACCTTTCATCATCAGCTCTAGGTTTTTGTGAACTGTTTTCAACACATAATAATTCTGTCAGTTGCTAGGGAGAAACTGTTACTTAACTACAATAAAATTCAATTAATCAAATCTCAATCCTCCCAAATCACTTATTTCAATATTAATTGTACCTAGGAATTAAACACATCTTTTTTACAGATGAAATTAGGCACATTGGTAGCTGTTAAGTTCACTGCACCCATACGCATCTACATTGCACATGCTGAAAAGAAACTGCAGGACCACACACGAATTAAGCTGCTACTAATTCGCTCAAAACTCGCGGCCATCAGTCCAGATCGTGACCAATAGAAAAGACGAAGAACTGAAGAAGCCATTAAGATAAGCAAGTTGCAAACCTGAGGATAACATTGATAAATCCGGGGCTTCGCTGTGGCCTCCACGCGATTGATTCCCTAACCACCGAATCCTTTTTCCAAATCCTTATGGGTCTAGTTAATAATCTGAAAAAAAAAATTGCGATAGAATCATGGACCTAACGAAAGAAACCGTCATAGCCATAATTTGGGCCCAAAAAGAACACCGCTAGTTTTATAATTTTTTATCTGCTTCATGGCCGACCGGTCGCTCGGAGAAGTTGAAGCCTTTGGGCTTCAAGGTGAAGATTACAGTGCAATACACACTAACCCACCAAACAATGTAGGAAAGAAAAAGACTGAACATTTAGACTCAGCAGGTGAGGCACTGAGCTGGGAAAGTGGATGAAAAACCACCAGGTGCAAAGCCTGGATATTCAGGCCAGAAAGCCAGAAACCCCCAAACCAAATGGATCACTGCATGCATTGCAGTTGCAGTCACCTGCAAAGTTGAGGGATGACGATTGGATAAGATATATAAGATGACGACCTGGATAAGATGTAAGAACTGGCGTGCTGGACAATGGCCATGCATGTAGAAAGAACGGCATTCGCCATCGATCACGATCACGAGTAACCACAATACAATATGATCTTGTTTGTATAGTTGTACTGTTGCTGCATGTATTGTCAGCTAGCTAGTTCGTTTTCAATACCTGCCCAACGTTCTTATTTCTGGAGAAGAAGTTGATATTATTTTATTATCAACTTCATTAACTCCAACTTCTGAATATCTGATCGGCAATGTATATAGAAGCAAGAACGGTTCTGGTCGATTTTGCTACAATCTGAATGCATAAGTTCATAATGCATGGCAGAATGGGGTCCAGAGATCTAAGATAAGCATATGATACCTATCTTCGGTCAAAACTAGTTGAGGAGATACTGAAACCAGCATAGGTACATCGCTATTGACGTGGTATCAGATCCCCTTCGATATGGACAGCAACAACAAATGTTCGCAGTAGATCATAAAGCCTGAACTTTTTCAGAAGCAAGGTATGATTGTTAGATTGATGCTACTTGCTAGTCATGGAGATATGCTTAGCAAAGTACTAGTATCTTTTACTACACGGTTGACATGGGGCAACTTGCAAACAACATAATGTAGAGCCTGTTTGCTACTAGCCTTTGGCTTAAAAAAAAGAAAAGAAAAACCAATGTTTTTTTCCTCGGCAGGCTTCCCGAACGGCTAAACCGTTAGTTTTTTAAAAGTTTTTTCTACACAAAGTTATTTTACAAAATCAAATCAATTCATTTTTTAAATTTCAAATAGCTAGTATTCAACTAATTATGTGCTAATTAATGGTTTTCTCGTTTTGTGTGCGTTACTTTTCCTAATAACTCCAACCAGCAAACAAACTGGTAATCCTTTTGGAAGAGATCACCTAGTGAGGTCATACAAACATTAATATATACCAGGAGAAAACTTTGCCCTCTTTTTTTAATAGTAATAATAAGAAGAATGTAATCCTTTGGCCAGTGGTGTTTACCCATAGTGGTTGTCTTGAGTTGAAATCTAGCGGTGCAATCACATTGAAAACTTCGGATAACTTTGAAATTAACTAATCCATCCATGCTAGATTACTTAAATTTAAGTTACTCCCTCCGCTCCAGAATATAGCAATTTAATAGGGGATTTGATCTCTACTAGATATATTGGTCATGACCCCCCACCCCCTTAGCTAGTTTTAAATACTATGTCGTTTAGGAAGCGTGTACATGCAATAATTTAGAGACTAGCCATTGCTACTAGGAAGAAAAGAACGTTGCCTTGGTATAATAGCTTTGAATTGGATGTATCCAAAATCAATCACCGCCATTTTGACAATGCGTTAACTCATACAAACACAAGCTCTTTATTTTCGAGCACAACTCAAAGGCATACAAAGATACACGCACATGCACTACTCTATATATAGGACAAGACTATTACACACACACACACATATATATATATATATCAATCAGAGCGATGCGACACAAATCACGTCTGAATGCATTATTATTTTTTGACTGAAGGATAGTTTAATATAAACGAAATTGGAGATCTAGAGAATGACTTAGCGCAAGTATCGTGCTTCGCTACTATTTTGTGCAAGATACTAGTATTGTTTTTTTTAATGTGGAAGGTCTGTATGCAAGGACATTGAATGTTACATGAGTATGAGTATGGTATGACAATCTTACTCGCATGCTAGCTGTTATATGACCATAGGCATATAAACGATAAAGAACAAATAACAATCATAGAGGACACAAGATTTTTAACATGAAAAACCTTCAAAGATGAGAGAAAAAAACCACGGACGCCAGCCAGCAAATATCTTCACTATATCGAGGTGAGTTTACAACGTCGAACGACTGTTTATAAGAAGTATATATATTGGTGAAACCCTAGAAGGGTTTCGTCGGCCTAAGCCTCCCGGCCTCCGTCCAAAGTCGATCTTTATCAATAAATGTAACTGGATTTGGATCACGATTATATCCCACAATTGATAGGTGGCAAGGATCTTTTGTTCTGTGATTTTTTCCACCAAACTTTACACGAGTGATTGTGATGAATCATAGTAACTTTTCAGTTTGCACTGCACGGATTACACTATGGCTGCGTTTAGTTTCCTAAAAAAAATTTGGGCAAAAATATCACATCAAATAGACATACATTTAAAGTATTAAACGTCGATTAATAATAAAACAAATTACATATTTGGGTTGTAAACGACGAGACGAATCTTTTGAGCCTAATTACGTTATGATTAGCCATAAGTGCTACAGTAACCAATATGTGCTAATGACAGATTAATTATGCTCAAAATATTCGTCTTGCAGTGTACAATTCGAATATATAATTTGTTTTATTATTAGTTTACGTTTAATACTTTAAATATATGTCTAAACATTGATTTGACATTTTTGAAACTAAACGCAGCTATAGTGTAATCCGTGCAGAATCTCGACATGTTCGTTCTGTAACAAACAAACATGTAGGCCTGTACAATCACTCCAGCAGAATCTCGACACGTTCGTTCTCTCTTTTTCTTTTTCCAGAGGACGTCGGCATGTTCAGTGGATAGAACACCAAACTCTGCCACAACGTATACTATCCCCTCCACTTCGCAACTGTAGGACAAGACGACAAGAAATGATGAACATATATTCCTCTTGAAATATGTTATTTTCATCACTGCCATGTTTCAAGCAAAATTTTGCACGCTTTAACCATTAAAGCGTTTGAAATTATTTGGATTTGACGCATGAAAACTAGTACAATGATGTATGGAAACAGAGAGTTTTGTAGGGGGTAAAAGATAAATCAACTTTGAAGGATGTCGATGCGTGTGCTCGACACGCGGGGATCCGGGGACCTTTTTTGGTTCGGCACAGGGGTGCGGAATGCCAAGGCATTATGTTAAGGGGAAGAAGAAGGTGGACAGGGAGAAGCCCACTAAACACGCATGGCGCAAAGAATTTATATAGGTTCGGGCCGCTGGAAAGCGTAATACCCTACTCCTGTTCTTGCTGTTGATATGGTGGATGAAGAATTACAAGGAGGAGTTCTCTCCCGGATGACGCTAGAGCTGATGACTGAGGCGGATGCACTCTAAATTATCAGTGGTTTATAAGCAATTTCTTCCGTCTATCCTCTATGAAAGGCCAGGGCCTCCTTTTATAGTTCAAGGGGACACCCCAGTAGTCCTGAGTTTTTCAACCCCTCTGCTAACGCCGTGGAGTGGCTCGCGCTTTGTCTTGTCAGGGGCCATGCCCCTCTTCTGTTCATGTCGCCACGTCGCGATAGCTGGTGAAGAAAAACGGGCGATGTAGCCTCCATGCTGCTGATGAAGTGTGTGGCCATCCAACCTAACCTCCCATGGGGCCTACGTGTCAGCGGGCCACCAATGGTGCTAGGGGTGTCATCATACACTCAACCCTCTCTGCCTCTCTCCCACGCAGCCATCCGTCACAATTTAATGCGACGGTGACCGGGCGTGATGAGGGGCATGCGCTGCTGACTGCGCGGTCAGCCCACGGTTACAGGCTGGAGACTTTTTCTACCCTCTCCCGTGCAAAAAGGCGATAATGATGACGCTCTAACAAACGCGTCTCACTTCACATTAAATGCGACGGGGCAGTGCTTGAGTACTATTCCTACGTTGAGTAGGGCGGTTGGTAGCCGGGCTGGCCCCTCCGACGGGAGGGGTGCGGGGTGGCGTGGCCAGGATCCAAGTGTTTCCGAACCCCTTCCCTAGAGGGATAACGGCTTCCGGGCAGCCCCCGGGCCTAACCCCCTCGGGGTGGCCGCATGGCCGCCCGCGGCCTGAACCTTCCGTGGTGATTTGGGCATTTTGTCATCGGGCGGCGCTTACGCAAATGCGCCCCTCCAACAACGTGTCGCATCCTCAGCATACCCCGGGCCCATAAAGCTGACAGTAGCCCCGACGTTGGCTGGGGCCGAAATCGGGTTTGGGCGCAGTTAACGCCACATTACATAGTGAGGGGGGCTAAAGAACTTTGGGCGCAACATCTTTAGAACGAAATGACCATGCGGTGGCAGCCAAGCGCGCTTGATTGGTTTGGGCCGGTGGGAGGCGTGCCGCTTGGGTCACGCGCCCATGGGGGGCTCTTGGCCGCCTGCCTCCCACTGCCTTGTGGATCGTGTCTGACGGGCGCTTAATCCGAAGCGGCACGGCGTGTGGAAGTGGGACGGAGTTAACGCCGCGACGTGTGGAAGTGGGACGGATTAATGTCGTGGAATGCGAGGGGGCTGCGGTTGCCTATAAAAACGGATCCTTGGCAGGAAGGACCGGCTTCTTTCGCTTCCCACAGCCATCACCTCTTCGCTTTCCAGCGTCCTTACTCTTCCTCTCTTCCTTCGTTGCCACCGGCCTTCCTCCCAGTCTCCGGTGCCTTCTCAGAGATGACCCGCGATGCCCTCCTAGAGCCGGGAAGTGTGCTCCCAAAGTCAGCGGTTCGCACCGCGGACGCTCGGAGTATGCTCAACAAGTACCTGCCGCGCGGCACCCGCAGCGGCGGCGATCTGCCGACGGAGCAGCCCCCGAAGAAGATGGTGTTCTTCGCCTCCTTCGCCATGGTTGGGCTGGTCCCGCCTTTCTCCCCCTTCTTCTTCGACATGCTGGAGTTCTACGACCTCCAGTTGCATCACCTCACCCCAACGCGGTCTTCTACCTTCGCCCACACCTGTGAAATGTTTGTGGGGGTGATGCCGTCGCTTGGACTGTTCCAACAGTTCTTCCGCGTCTACAGGGCGGGATCTTCAGGGGCGGTTGGATACGTTGCGATCCAGCCGCGCAACGACAGGGCCGTCGACACCCCCTTCATTGAGATCCACCCCCGCTCGAGGTGGGAAAATTAGAGGGCCCACTAGTTCTACACCAGCCTGGGCGATCACCCCCGCCTTCGCCTTCCGACGGGAATTCCGGCGAACCAGGGGAACTGGGGGTGGCAGCCACACGTCGGGAGGGAGTTGGACGGTGTGCTGGATCGGATCAGCTACCTCCAGAGAGGGGGCCTATCCAGCCACGCCGTCTTCTGGGATTACCTGGCGCGGAGGATTTTGCCGTTGCAGGAAAGGTCGCGCCCAGCGTATATGTACACGAACTCCAACGACGACATGCACACTCATGTCGGCGCTCCATTCGACTGGAGCGAGAATGACCTCGCCATCCTGATCCGTCGTACCGTCAGCGTCAGCGCCCTAGAGCTCGCGCAACTTCCTCCCGGGCTGGTTCCGCTGTGCCGGGACCCATTTCGCCCGGAGATTCTGCAGGTGGTGGGTGACGGCGTGGGCTCGTCGTCGGCGGCACCGAGCGTTGCCCCGGTAGGCGATGGCGATGACTACGACGATGCCGACGACAAGGTGCCAATCGGGCTACTGGGCCGCCAAGGCTCGGGTAAAAGCGAGGCTAGGGGCCCGG
This sequence comes from Leersia perrieri, assembly GCA_000325765.3. Classification (NCBI taxonomy): domain Eukaryota; kingdom Viridiplantae; phylum Streptophyta; class Magnoliopsida; order Poales; family Poaceae; genus Leersia; species Leersia perrieri. The sequence goes on along the minus strand of CM002485.1, from coordinate 17,495,022 downwards.
ACCCGAAGGGGAAGAGGAAGAGGTCGGGGTTCAGCCCCGCGCCGCCCTCGTCGCCACCTCGCGGCAGCGGTGCAGAACGCGTCGCCCCCAGCCACGGGTCTGAGGACTCGCCGGCGTCGAGGTTCGCTGCTACGACAGCGGGGGAAGCACCGCAGCGGCGGTGGCTGCCGTAGGAGCGGCGCCGGCTGCAGCGGCCACTCTAGCGGGGGCTGGCGCCAGCAAGACGGTGGATGCCAGCGAGAGCCCCCCTACGGTGGTGGGGTCCATGGGCATCAGCCCAACAAGCCCTCCTGGTGGCCGCCCAAAGAAGAAACAGGCCATCTCCCGGGTGTCGTGGAACTACGACGCCGCCCGGAGGTTACACTTCTACAGATGCATTCATCCCTTGCCACTCTTGTGTTCCATTTAGGCCATTGGCGTCTTGTTTTCTTATCGTGCGCGTTCTTGTTCCCAGTCGCGAGCATCAGCACTTCCGCCCTAAGGCTAGGCCTAAGGGCGGCTCTACCTCCAGCTCAGCGGGGGGAGCGCAGGAGGGTTTCTACCGCCTAGAGGGCACCCTCAGGCGTGCCAAACTCCAAACGACGGTGGACGTCGTTTCGTCGCGGCTCACCAGCGCGTTTGCCCTGGTGCAATTCAGAGCCCACGGCCACACCGGCCATTTCACGGGGCGGTGGCTCCTCCCCGCATTCTCCTGCCGCTGCGGCAGGGGGCGGAAAGGGCAGTGGTGCTCCGGCCGCTGCTATGGCCGACGTGAGGGGAGGGTGTGCCAAAGCTCCGGCCGCCGTGGCGGCCGGTGGAGGAGGAGGAGGCGGCGGGGCCGCCCTCCTGCCTTGCCGATGATGCCGGAAGTTGGGGCTGTACTCGCCCGTGTCAGCCTCCTTGATGCCATTATCAGTCGGATCGCCCTCGCGTGACGCGAGGGAGCCGGATGTGGTTCGCAAGACGTAGTTGTGGACCATGGTGGAGACGGAGACGAGTGGCCTGCCAGGAGGCGGGAGAAACCACAACTCAAACCTTGAACTAGCGCGCACCCCCTACCTGGCGCGCCAGCTGTCGATGCGTGTGCTCGACACGCGGGGATCCGGGGGACCCCCTTTTTGGTTCGGCACAGGTGTGCGAAATGCCAAGGCCTAAGTTAAGGGGAACAAGAAGGTAGGCAGGGGAGAAGCCCACTAAACACGCATGGCACAAAGAGTTTATACAGGTTCGAGCCGCTAGGAAGCGTAATACCCTACTCCTGTTCTTGTTGTTGATATGGTGGATGAAGAATTACAAGGAGGAGTTCTCTCCCGGATGGCGCTAGAGCTGATGACTAAAGCGAATACACTCTAAGTTATCAGTGGTTTGTAAGCAATTTCTTCCTCCTCCCCTCTATGAAAGACCAGGGCCTCCTTTTATAGTTCAAGGGGACACCACAGTAGTCCTGGATTTTTCAACCCCTCTGCTAATGCCGTGGAGTGGCTCGCGCTTTGTCTTGTCAGGGGTCATGCCCCTCTTCTGTTCATGTCGCCACGTCACGATAGCTGCTAAAGAAAAATGGGCGACGTGGCCTCCATGCTGCTGATGAAGTGTGTGGTCATCCTACCTAACCTCTCATGGGGCCTACCTGTCAGCAGGCCACCAATGGTGCTAGAGGTGTCATCATACACTCAACCCTCTCTGCCTCTCTCCCACGCAGCCGTCCGTTGCATTAAATGTGACGGTGACCGGGCGTGATGAGGGGCGTGCGCTGCTGACTGCGCGGTCAGCCCACGGTCACAGGCTGGAGACTTTTTCCACCCTTTCCCGTGCGAAAAGGCGATGATGATGACGCTCTGACAAACGCGCCTCACTTCACTTTAAATGCGACGGGACAGTGCTTGAGCACTATTCCCGCGTTGAGTAGGGCGGTTGGCAGCCGGGCTGGCCCCTCCGACGGGAGGGGTGTGGGGTGGCGTGGCCAGGGTCCGGTTGTTCCCGTACCCCTTCCCTAGAGGGATAACGGCTTCCGGGCAGCCCCCGGGCCTGACCCCCTCGGGGTGGTTGCCCGCGGCCCGAAGCTCCCAGGGTGATTTGGGCATTTTGTTATCGGGTGGCGCTTACGCAAATGCGCCCCTCCAACCACGTGTCGCATCCTCAGCATACCCCCAGGCCCATATCGCTGACAAAGGAAATAAGTGGTCAAAGTTACATATTAAAAATTGCATTGGTCTTGAGACAACAGGTTTCCGTGATTAGAGGGAGTCAAAGTTATGTACGAATATAGAAAATAAAATCTTATTCATTATGACCTAATCAAGTCCGCGAGTGATAACTTTTTCGAGTATAACCCTAATGAGCCTGGCTACGCTCCATGCCATTACGACTCCGAGTTTGACTATAGTCCAAACTGGTCCCCGGCCTCTATGAGTTGGATGCCAAGTCCTGTACCCAGTCACCCTCACCATCCGATCATTATGTTCGGGTGGTCGATGTCAACACAAGCGCCAGTGCTGAGAACATCACCAGCAGCAACAACGTTCGAGAAGCCCAAGAGTTGATTGACAACGTCTCTATGGAATCTCACAACTTTGGCCTTGACGACGCCAGGTTGCAGGAAAAGTACTCTCCCTTGCATTGACCACACCATCAGGAGAAGCACAAACCAGAGCTCATAGTATTGTTGGAAGAGTGCAAGGTTTGATTTTGTACCAATGAGATTCTCACATTGATGTGTGAAAATACTTAGGATGACAATAGAGATGGGGACAAGATGGAAATGATGGATACTCTCTTAGGTATCCAGAACTAATGCTAGGAAGTTAGAAAGGAGAGGAAGGAACCCACACTACACGAAAGTGGTTAAGATCACCATCTTTCCCAAGATCGCCTTGGGGTTAGGTCACCCAACCTCCCGGCTGAGGATGATCACCTCAGGGAGTGATCCCTCATCTTCCATCTTCTAGGTCTCGGTATCCCTAATGGTCGAGTTCCTGAAATTCATAACAACAATGAAGGAGATAAAGATTGGTTCCTAAGGTGTTATTGAAAGCAAGAACTGAGGGAGCTAGAGTTCTTGAGAAGTTTGGAACTGACTGGAACAAATGAGCTGGTGGATTCCAAACTGATCTCATAATCCTGGTTTATAGCCTTGCGATGCTTCGGTTTTCTCAAAAAAAAAAGTGGGATTTTTTTGCTAGAAATCACCGTTTCTTAATAGATGAAACCTTCTAAAAACCTCTTGAACTCTTCTCGGATTTTTTAATTCGACTACATATCTACTTGATGCAAAGAGAAAATTGACTTGCTCGGATGTCAGTGATGGGTATCATCCTACGACTAGATTATATGACTCAACAACATTGTATCCTTTCGAGTAGAAAATGATAATCGAGGAATCATTCATAATAGAGTTTGGGGGCTACCGTCGTAGTGCTATGTATAGAGTGCACTGTATTGTTGTGTATACGGTAACCACGTATTCCGGATACCTTCATGACTATGAAGAGATGCCCACCAAAGTTCTATATGATAAAGAAAGACAATCAAAACTTTTTTACTAGAAAATATAATCCAGATATCATAAGCATGATTACTTCTTTATTCATATATACTTACTACTTAGAATCTTGAGTCCAACTAAGTCACGTTACCCCACAAGGGTATAAATCTATATGCCCCTTGAGGGCTCAAGACACGTTCAGCCAAGTATAAAGACACCCAATCCATAGGAGCACACCGAATACCTACGGAAGCGTCTTGTCAATAATTTTGCCACTTCGCCTAGCCCCACATTTACATATACACATACACAAGCCATATACCAGTAAATATACTAGTCAAGTGTTACAATAGTCTTCTGCTACGACTTATTGTACTCAGCGGCAAGCCACCTCTAGTGATTAAGAAAAACAGGCCACCTGACAGATAGGATGTAGGGCTATTACCCTTACGGAGGTCTAAACCTGTATAAAATCTATCTTCCCCTGCGTTTGTTACAAATTATTGCTAGTCTTGATATCAACGAACCCCTGGTATAATCTCATATTCAATTTGTCACTAACGACACTATCCCTCCCCAAAATGCTAACAATATTTATGGCAATTGGCTTAGAGGAATACCTAGGTTCATTAAAACATCTAATTTTGTTTAAAGCTAATGCTCTGTGTTTGTCAATATCTATGGACATATCCTATAGTGTGTTAGACAACATTTTGTTATTAAAGATTATATCATTTTGGCAACACCAAATTGACCAACTCGTATATTTAATATCTAGTACTTGTTTTATTGGTAACTCGTAACTCATTCATCATGGAATAAATCTAACGGGCTATAACATTTTTGCGCTTAATTAGGCGCACTAGATCGTTTCCCGGATCGTTTCCCGCCAGCCCCACATGCAACAATCTCCTTTAGTTTCCTTCCCTTTTTCCACAAACTACTTAATCTCTTTCCCTTTTTTCCATAGTTGTTCTAATTCTTTCATAACTCCATGATCCTCTAATTTCTTCTCCCTCTCATCACCACGTAAGTCCCCTACTCCATCACTATAATGTGCCTCTCCCTACCGATCTCCAGTCACGGCTCCATCGTTGATGTTGCGTCTCCACGCCAGTCTTCAAAAGTTGATGCACTAAGCGATAATACATCGGTCTCCAAAAATCATTCAATCATCTAATATTATTTTGATTGGTTGATTTGCATCATCAAATGTCTTCGTAGCGTGTACACATAGCACTAAAAATATATTTCTATTTCCAGAACCTAGATTTTAAAAAATCGTCTTTTTCATCATTTAAAGATATGTTTGTTCCAGAGGTAATACTGCTGTTCTAGTTGACCAGTCTTCTCTCCCCCAAAGTTTTTACTGTAGTTATACTGTTTATATTCGAAGAAAGGGACGGAGGATAATGGAGGATGTGATTCCATTCTCAAGGTTGGCGTGCCTACAACTCGCTGATAAAAAAAAAGATCTAATGTAAAAAGATCTAATGTTGTTTAGCCGTAGTTATCTTTTAGTTCCACACATATAGCTAGCCCCTAGATCTATCTTCGCTTTGGAATCAGGAACACTAGTGTCTGAGCATCCAAAAGCCTGCTAGAAACTGTGTGCTAAGCTGCTGGCAAACAAATGTCGTTGTCACGGGTGAGGCACTGAGGATCAGCTCTTGCCGGCCTTGCCTATTTTCTCATATATTTACGTCGTGGAAAAGCAATTGACGGATCACTATAGCAGTAATGCATAAAATAACATACTAGTATAACATAACACAACTATACAAGGCACAGAAGAGGCTGTTAAAAAAAAGCCAATAAAGATATCGTCAGTGACCATCAATAGACAGTCACCCAACAACAGAGCGCAGGGTAAAAAAGAAGTACTAGTAAAAGACCACAGAAGTAGTTTTTTTCGGCAAGGATATTGACCCAGCTGATTGCAACAGTAAAGACACCTTTCTCATGTCAACCTCACTGTCACAATCTCACCTTATCTTTTCCGAAAATAATCTCGCATTCGCACCACAGGACTCTCAGTTAAGATAACAGCAAGTACTTACTGCCCATGTTACCTTCATACAGTTGAAAGGAACAGGACCAGCAAAGGTCAGGTTCCAATGACCAAGTTTTTCTCTATAACAACAATAGCCTTTAATAATTTAGACAGAAAGGCAAGAGGGGATAAATCACCGCACCGGCTGTATTTACAAGTCTGCATCTTACATTGTTCTAGGGTCTCTCTACCAATACAGGGCCTGAAAGAATGATACTCCCAGCCAGAGCACAAAACCCAAGGTTACAAAAAAGAAAACCTCACAGGATTGTGCGGCCATTGGTCTTTCTCTGGGCCTCCTCCCATGGAACGGGCGCCTGTGCAGACCCCATATCCAGCTCTCTTCCAACCATCAATGCCTGGAGGCCACCATTAGCAGTGGAGCCGGCCATGGTCCCTCCAATGCCAAGCCCAAGGAAGTCCAGAGTAGCAGGCTTGGGACCGTACAGTGTTGATGGTCCCATCATCAAGTCCGGCAACCCTGAATTCCCACTGTCATAGGTGAGACCAAGGCCTAGACCGCCAGATAACATCGGCCCAGGCTCCATTTCCATTTGTTGATTGCTCCTATGGTGCCACTGTTGTACCCTGTTGTCGGTGAACATTCTATGTGGCAGCTTGGATGGCGGTGCTGGTGCGGTATCCATGAACCTTCCTTGAGGTAGCTGAGATGCTGGTGTGTTGCTGGTGAACCTCCCTTGAGATAGCTTGGATGGGGGTGTCGATGAGGTGGAAGCAGCAAGTCCAAACTCCTTCAAGAAAGATGAGCTTGATTGCGAAGCCCCAACCTCAGCAGCCTTCTGCAGGAGAGCGGTCGCGGACATGTGCGGTGCTGGTGGTGGAGCAAAGGAGCAGGGGTCACTTGCATTTGTCTGGAGGAAGAGAGAAGACGGCGCACCAATCGCAAGGCAGAGGAATGTGGGATCGACGCCGATAAGATCACGGAGGGATCTGCTCTGGGGAGTGCTGCTTGTTGTGACCGATGCAAACAGACCAGCAAATGTGCTTGTCGTCGTAGTTGGAGCAATGGAATTGGTAACGCTGCTTCCTGTGCCACAGCTCGTGCTGCTGCCATCTGTACCAATGGCCTCCGAGGGCGAGGGAAGGAAACAAGGCAGCATCGGCGTGTCGTTGTCCAGTAAGTTTGAATCCTCCAGTTCGGCATCTTTGAATCGATCTGCTTCCTGAAAGCAAACGTCTTCATCTCGCTCATCTTCAATCTCTTGCTTGGCAATCAAGACTGGTTGTGCAACAACCACTTGCTCTGCAAATAGATAGACCAGAACAGGATGCAACATGTCACTCCTCATTGTTCAGCTGGCTGATCAAAATGACCAACCGAATCGGGAAAGAAACAAGACACATGCATTGCTTTCTTGTTACAGTAGTAAGATTGACTAAATGAGCTCAATTTGCCAGAAATCATTTAGTCTATCTATGGACAATATGACAAACAACCAACCAAAATGCAAAAAGAAGCATACCATCCACATTTGGTACCACTGCCACCACCAATGGCTGTTGCTCCTGTAGTATTGGAGGTGGCAACGGCAGCGATGGAGGACACCGCTGCGGCATCCCCTCCGCCACCACCTGGCTGGGCTGCTGCTCATCCACCTCAGCCACAGGAGAATCCCCATTCTCCTCCTCCTCCTTCTCCCCCTCCTCCTTGTCATTATCCTTATCAACATTCTCCTCAGCCTCCAAATCAGGCGGCCGAGGCGACGGCGGCGCTGGCACGGCGAGCACCCGGCCAGTCTCCTCCACCAGCGCGCCGCAGAAGGCGCGATGCGTCACGAAGCTGTCCCTCCTATACCCGACCCAACACACCAGCCAATGAATCAAAGCAAGAACACAAAGAATTCATTTTTTTGCTCCCCAAGGGACAATTGGGATTTGGGGGAAAGGAAAGGGAAGCTGAAAGCGGCTGTATACCTTGTGAAGAGGGTGCCGCAGTCGCAGCGATACTCGCGGGTGCCGCAGGTCTTGGCGTGCGCCTTGAGGTCAGCCTGGACGGCGTATCGCTTGCCGCAGCGAGGGCACGCCCACCGCTTCTCCCCGTGCTTGCGGCAAAAGTGCTTCTTGATGCCGGTGAGATCGCCGAGGGCGCGGGTGGGGTTGTGGTGGACACAGTTGGGCTCAGGGCAGACGTACACACGCCGGCGAGGCGGCGCCGCCCCCGGGCCGCGCTGACGCAGCCGCCAGGGGAGGTTGTGCCCTCTCCGGTGAAGCTGCAGGTTCTGGTCTCGCTGGAACCCTTTCCCGCACACCTCGCACACGAATCTGTTCGTCGCCAGCAGCGTCCCCGGCGACAGCGCGATCACCTCCGCGTCCGGATCTGCGCGCACAACTCACAATCAGACCAGCGAAACCACGGGAGCAGGAGCAAGAGCAGGCAATCCACAAGAAAATCCAGAAGCAAGCGACCGCGAGCTCTCACCTGGCGTCCCGGGGAGATTCCTCTTCTTCTTCACCGGCGCTTCCGGTGCCGGAGCAGGCTCCGCCGCCGCCGCCGCTGGCCCGGGCCCCGCCTCCGGGACCTCCGTTCCCGTCGGATTGGGCGGCATCTCCTCTCGATCTGCCGCCGCCACAGCTCCCCACCTCAGCTCCACCCCCCACCCCTTCTCCGACGGCAGCTCTACAAACTAGCTACTGCGAGCTGCGCGGCGGTGGGCGGTGGATGGACGGGGCGAAGAGGAAGAGGGAGAGGAAAAAAAAAACTTTTTTCTCCTTTTCTTTCTCCCCTCTCGCAACCTCGCTCTTGCCTTGCGTTGCCTTCCCCTTTGCTTCTCCTCTATTTTCTCTCTAATTTTCCTCGCTGGTTTTCTATTGGGGGAGATGCGGTGGGAGTCAGAGAGGCATCGGGATGATGAGGCCGAGCCACAACCCCAGCCGCACTGGATCACTCCAATCCGTCACGTTGGCTTTCCGCTGCGGGGGTGGGTAGCTACCCTTCCCCCGCCGCCCGATCCCGCGCCGTGATTCGTGCGCACGTGCTTCCTCCCCACTGCCACGCCTTTTTGCTGGCTCCGCTCCGTCGCTCGCAGCTCGCTTGCTCCGGGGCCTTTCCTACCACGCCCCCACCCCCACGCGGCCACGCCGTTTTTTTTCTATAACTACGTTACACGAACAGCAGCAACCGGGCTGGTGTCACGGTCGGAATACGTAAAAACTGCGTGTGCCGCGCGCGCGAGAGAACGGGAGAGAATCACCGGCGACTCCGCGCGGTTGGGGTTGGGGTTGTGGTGGTGGCGCATGGCGACGTCGTATCGTGGGAGAGGGCGGGGAGCAGAGTGGACAACACAGGCACGGAGAGGCTGTTGGATTGGATCTCCGGAGTCCGGAGTTGATAAGGCCGGCCGCGTGAAAAAGGCAGCGCCTGGCCCGCACAGCCAGCAACAACAGATAGCCAGCCAGCCACCGCTTGTGATCGATCAATCGCCGTTATCCATCCAACCACGCCACGGCGCGGCGCGGACAAAGCGTTAGCACATTAGCGGGACGGGAGCGTGATATCTTCTCGTACGAAGTCGGCGAGATGGGGTTGGGGATGGTGTGACGGCGAAGCTGCTTGCTGAATGGTCGACTCAACCAGGAAGGGAGTTGACACGGTTAATCGACCAAGGCCCTGTTCGGTTAATCGACTAGCCCTGTTTAGTTTCAAAAATTTTTATCCAAAAAATCGCATCAAATCTTTAAACACATGTATAAAACATTAAATATAGATAAAAAATAAAACTAATTATATCGTTAGGTTGTAAACGACGAAACGAATTTTTTAAGTCTAATTAGACCATAATTAGCCATAACTGCTACAGTAAACCACATATATTAATTAGACTTAATAGATTCATCCCGCGGTTTACAGTCTAACCGTGAGTGAAATTAGTTTTTTTTCGAAAACTTCTCTCGACATCCAGTCGATTGATATAGTGGCCTCCGGCTCGGGGACGGGGGTGGCTCGTGCTCGTTGCTGGTTCCCGGTGCTGATTGAAAGCGATCTTTTCACTGTTTGTTGACGTGTCGTGTCGTCGGTCTGTTGTGGTTGGGATGGCTTGGTTCGCGGGAGCGTTTTTTTGCTTTCTTTCTCTGGTCCGGTTTGGTTCTGGTTCCGTGAGAACGGTTTACTTTGGGAGGGTGCAAAACACGTCGTTGCTGAGCGATCGAGCCGAGGTTGAGGCTGAGCAGCGTGGGGTCGCGTGTAGACCCACATCTTATATTGTGCTGGATCTATCACGGCGTACGGAAAGAGGGAGGGTAAGCAACGACGATTGCCAGCTGGGATGTGGATATGGATCGGGTGTGGTTATGGTGACCATCCCCTTTTATTTATTTCTTCGTTTTTTAAGGGTCGTCGCATGCATTTTCTAGCTGGGGATCTGTAGGTTTTTTTCTTCCTTGTTCCGTATAGAATCACGTTCTTGTCTTGAAATATCGTGTCCTTATATATTTTCTTCCTTTTTTATTTTTTTGGGAAACGTAAGTTAGTTGTAAGTCTTAGGTTGTTGACATGGAATAAGTTAATAATATTTGGCATCGAGAAATTTAATTTCTAGAGTATGTTTTGTTTTGCCTTCTTTTACAACGGGCATGATCGGTTGGATAATTACTGATGCTTGCCGCGTGACAACCATAGCTAGCATAATGATCACAGTTAATATATCTATGGAAGTCGCAAAAAAAAAGAAGTTAATATATCTATGGCGAAAAGAAATTAGAAGAGGAAGTAATTAAGATTTGCATGTAGTTTGCTCGCCAAGGTATCAATTTCTTTTTCATATAAAGTGTGTAACTTGGCGGAACATACCAAGTTATCAAAATCCATTTCCACGTGACACTAGATACATCCGTTGTTTAGGATATCATTGAATTAGAATGTGAAAGTTACCAAATTGTTGTCTTCTCGCGCTTTTTAAAATCATTAGTTCATCACATGTGTATTTGTTTTTTTTTTGGCAATGTGCGTCTGTGTCAAGAACTATTTTGACTTGGCCTTCATATGCATGTAGCTTTAACTCGGATCTCGTTGAATTAGTGGAAGTTGTCAAATATTCACTCTTCGTGCGCTTCTTCAAATTATTTATGTCTTTTTCGAAGCTTCTTCAAATTATTTATGTCTTTATCGAAGCGATGTCTCTTGTGTCTAGACAAAACATTGGTAGTCTAAAAAACCACGTCTAGATGACCCTTTATAAGTGACTTGTTTCACCTAAGATCTCCTTGAATCACCCCCCACCCCTAAAACCATTTTTTAATTACGCGGAATAACTATAGAGCCATTTCAACTAAATAAAATCTCGAATTAGTGCAAGTTGCCTAACTTCCACCTCTTCATGCGTTTTTTCCATCATCACGTCCTTTGTAGATCAGTGCATGTCTTTCATGACAACATTAAAAAAAACATTTTTCATGTGACCATTGATACATGGGAAGCCGAACAATGCAATATATTGAGAAATTTTCGTATGTGCCATATTGTTTCTATTAATTTCCATGATAACCAGAATTTCTTCTTCTATGAAACACACATCCTTTCCTGCAACCATAGTCTATCGCTATCACTAGAACAAGAGAGAATCTATTCTACACCACTGACTTAGATCTAGTTCAACAATTTACCATCAACTTTATCACTCTCCATGATGTATCAACCACGTTATCTAAACAATAGGTACGGTGGTCAGTATGTTATGGATAGTAACAGGGTGGATGGTAAATTTTTGAACCAGTATGTTTCCAATTGTAATTTACACCGCATGCGCCACCATCCAAAAAAAGGAGAGAAAATGATTCTCCAAGTTATTTTATACCATCCTCATCCTCTGCCAACAATCTTTCTTACCCAAGGTTGGCAAGAGCGTTGTCATGGGCCACCATTGGACGAGTCCGACTATACAACAATGAGCTAAGGCACAGGAGCTAGCATTTTGGCCTTCATATGTAGGCAGTGGACTGACAATAATGGCATATGAAGACAGGAAAAAAATAGCTCAGTGGCGTATAAAGTCAATGGCATATAAAGAAATTTAACAACCTTACATGCCATATAATTCTAATAGAAAACTAAAATACCACCCATCCAGGAAAGAAATCATAGCTTTTGTGGCCTTAAGATGGCTATTACAGGTGGCTGATGATCTCATGGGTAACTAGGTATGAAGAGATAGACATGCACAATACAGGCAACCAAAATGTTTTTTATTCTACTAATTAATTTCGCTTTAGTCGTAGACTGTTTTTCGTGCCCAATCCACCTCTAACATAAAGGATTTCAGGCATGCTTTTTAAAACTAGACATGCAAGTACCAAAGTTGATAAATATTTCTAATGAACAAAGTACGAGGCAGTAGAAAGTGTAATACACTTCCATCTTGGTCCATAATACAACGGTGCATGGTTGGATGGTCGGTTCTTTCCTGGTTCTAGCTCACACAGTCACACTACTACAGCGTCACGTACCCGTTCAGCTCGTGGTCCTCTCCTCGAAGATCTTTTCTGTTCCTCGTGTGGGGGAAGTGTAGGCGTGTAGCCATGCCAAGTCGCCACGATGATAAAAAGGTGGCAATAGCCAATGGGAATTATTGGGCGAAAAGTCCCAATCTGCATGTTTTGTGTTGCCAAAAATTTCATGGAAAGTACCAACTAAAGTTGCATCAGTTGCCACCGAAGCAACTGTACATTGAGGGTAGCTGTATTATTAATTGAAGAAAAGTAGTAGTAGATCTTTAACTCACTCAAATTTAACATTATATTTTTCCGCTCAGGGGGTGTATTAAAAAAATCAGCTCCGGAACAAAAGGGGAAGGATCTACCGCCAAGCAGAACGAGACAAATGGAGCATATGCAGCATTCAATCATTCAGTAGAGGCGATCATTGTGCCCCTTGGAGTCATTTTCAGGCAATGAAAAACATGAGCAACATTCTGACCGGGGCTATGTTTTGCATTGTAATTGCTACACTAACCAAAAAAGAGCAAAAACCATCCTTCAATCCTGCATATTGAGAGGCCATTGGCGCCTGCGAATCATACAGGTTCAGTGAGGGGGTAGAGCAGAACTGTTGCACTTGCACATGCCCAAATCATTCATGTCACGGACATCTCCAAATCCTTCTGCCTGTACTGAGGTTCTCTTTCATCAGGATCAGATCATTCACCATCAACCTTACATCCACAGTCTTTATGATTAGCGCAAATGCAGGCGAGCTGATAATGGACGAGAGAAAAAAAAACTATAGTTACAAAACTGAACCCAAATACCCTTTGTCACCAGCGTAACTGAATCTTGACTGAAATTCCCAGAAGAAACTTCAAATCAGAACAGCTGCAGCTAAAATTCCCGTGAAGACGACTAGACTTCAGACTCCGCTGCTGATCAGTGCGATTAGGATATCAAAGAATGGCCGTGCAGACACCATTGCAAGCACTCACTCCTGATCTCCTAGATCAGCTGAAGATTTGAAATGGAGGATACGTGTACTGTAATCTCAGATTTCATTCTGAAAGAAGTCATTGCTCCAGTAGCTGTTAAACCGCTATGGTCAATGACTTGTACCTGAATTATACAAGCATAGCTACTCTATAAGCTGGTCAAAGGTAACAGACTTTTTAGAAAAGCAGAAGACCGTCTCGGATAATCGGATGAAAATTTTGGATTAACGTCTACACGAAGGCAGCAAGTGGTGATTCTTGACCTGAAAAGAATAGACCAATCACTATAAACATGTAATAGCATCACATATGTTGGCCAGATCTGATTGTTTTTCTTGAAGCTTCTGACGTAGTATGAATAAGGCAAGAAGTATGGACAATGGATGTGTCGGAGATATTTCGGAATTACTACGGATTCATGACAATGACCTTCCACTTGTGCTGTAAGTTGTAAGCAGCCTCCTTTTCCGGGATGGCAACCTGTGATAAATTCCTTAAGGATAACATATAATAGCTAGATCCTGAAATAGCCTCGGTGACATCCACATCAGGCTGATAAAGCTACCAGATTCTGAAGGGACACCTCGGTGACATGGCACCATAATGTCCCTTCTGAAATAAGAATCGACACCATAAGAGTCGAATAAAATAAATTTCGTGTGCTGCAGTCACACGCTGGTAGCATCATAGTTACCGTAAAATGGAGCGAGCAAGTGAGCTTGAAGACGGAGCTTTGACGAGTTCATCAACAAGTATTTGCTACTATTAACTCGGCTCGGAAGTACATGAAAAATCATATGTACAACAACAGGATGGAAGCTACAGTGAAACAGCAGATGTTTGACTCATGTCCTAAGACCTGCAGGTGCGGTATACCTCACCACGCATCACATCAATTGGTCCATGATCATGCGCATAACGATCGGGGCCGAAATACATGCCTGTCTTTTCAAGGAGGGCCAAACCTTCCTCCCTGCCATACTTCGATGAATAAAGCTTCAGGTATTCGATGTCCTGCGTTGAGAGTCAGTAAGGAACAACTGTAAGGAGTCAAACCGTGAGTGGCTGCTTTCTAATGGTGACTTTCATATTTGTACTATCCAGGGCTGAGAGGTTCCGGCAACCAAAATCAACAAGAGGAAGGTTGAAAGTTTCATTTGGTCATGCAATATTCCAAATGTCATTGGCTTTACAGTTTCTAATACGGTGTGCAAGTTGTCATCTGAATCACACTTTGTCTTTGGTTGTACAGTACAAAGGTAAAGTGGGATTCAAATAACAAAGCTTAATTTTTTTTTGACGAAGAAACAAAGCTTAATTGATTCAACCATAAATCCTATTTCAAAATAAGTATAATAACACCTGATTTCATTCTGAATAGTTCTAATTTAGGAAGCACTAGCATTGTAATAGAGAGAGAAAGCATTCCAAAAAAGAAAAAAACTATCACCTGCATGCCACTGAGAACACGCTCAAGCCTAGTAGATGCAACTGGTTCATGTGACGAAGAAAACACTTCGCCAGGATAGAACAGAACCCCATCACCAGGAGGAAGACCACGCCGGAAACAAATCTGCAGTCTCACCAAATATGATAAACATATGAGCGACTGGATGTATTACTGTAGAGGACAATATATCAAGTTGAAATTTGCTTTAATATTAAATATTAATGTAATAATATTATGCAGGAACAAAACAGTCCTCTATAGGCTAATAATATCTCCTTGCATCAAATGGTTCCCAATGCCACATCATACCTCAGCACTTGGAATCATAGCTTTCTCATAGCAGTTGGTACCCCAATAAAGGAACCCTGTTCCACCCTCCTTCCACACCCTCCACATCACTGCCCTGTGCTGAGTTCCACGCATCCCAAGGTGCCAGTTTGGTTGAGGATCAGAAGGCCCCATACACACATATGTCCACCATTCCTAGATAAGATTGAAATTACTTCAAGATCAAAAAAACGTAAACAATAAAGGGCTCCATATGCATGTATAATAGTAAACGGACCGTGCACCAGAGAACAGTACTGTTTACACAACCTCCCCCATTTTTACAAGGCATGGGTGCTATTCAAGATTCAAATGCTTCTATTTTTTACCCACAATTAGTCTCGTTTTATATAGTTATAGCTATATAGAAATGGTAGAACTGAATTTGCATTTAAAGATACTATGTATGGTTTTCCATTTTGGTTAGCTTATTAACAAATAACAATATATTTGAAAGAATTTTACAGGTAGTGTCAAGTCAAATTGCGCCTTACAAAAAATGAAATAGAGTAACAGGAATCAGACAATATTTGATAAGATTACGAAAACTGGTGCATTGTCATCCAACTAATATATTTTTAATTCTGATAAATACTAACTTTAGACCAAAATACTAATAAATCAGCATTAGTCAGAAAATAAATGCTCCGAGTCATGAGCTCTTTTTAACCATGGCAACATCCACACTAAAACATAAAGCACAAATTCAATGCAACTACAGATGCTGTGAAAGAAAATGAATGTCGGTCAATATAATATAAAAGAACATGATTTGTTCTTACTTCACCAAGATCAGGTCGTATTTCAGCAACAATATCCTTCACTAAATCCTCTCTAGTACCAAGAACCCATTCACTGTATAAGAGAACATTGGATCAATTGGAAATACCAGATCTGATATGAACAATTTATGACATTGATTTTATGCACCAAGCCACCATTTCTACTACTCTACTAGGCTCCCTGTCACATATCTAACATCCACATAGCATCAAATATTTCCATCATGTATCAGAGTTTTGAATTTCATTAAATTGCCAATGAGTGTCATCACAATGTCAGTGCCTTGTGAGAATGGACAAAAATTCTCTCAGACTGGCATTGACAATTACAATTCTCTTTTTTTGTTGCAAACTAGGACTTATTTCTAAACCTTGTGCACTTGATACATAATCTAGGCTCCAGATTTGTATGACAAAAAAAAAGCAAGATATAGAGTTATAGACAACACACTAGCAATTAAAGTTCTGGACCTTGTACGTTTTCTGTATAAAACCAACCATTACAATACAGAGCAGGTATTGGAACGAGTCCACAAATGGGTACACATTGACCCATTAGTTCAACTAAAACCCAAATTTTCTTCCTTTGCTAGCGGAAAGGCTCATTTTCAGTTAAAATAATGTGGGGGGCAATGAGTACCACAGATTATCCCACTCTGTCCTACTAGTATAGAACCTTAGGAAAGTTATAATGAATGCATAATATACTGTTGTATCAATTATCTTGGAAAAAATATGATCATAGTATGCTATCTCGCTATGAAACATGTCCACATGTTGTGACCTAGGGAAATGAACAAACAACATGCCCACACAGTTCTATTTTAGCAGTTTAGTACAAATAAGAAATACCCGCAGAAATGCAGACCTTGTGCAAAATATCTGCGTATGCGGGCGTAGAACATTTGGGACTTTCACAAAGGCCTCAAATGTAGAAGGCGCCAGTTCAGAACCACTTGGACCTACATGATCCATTCAAATTAATATAAATGAGTATGCTTAAAAGAAACTCAATGCTTGTCAAGTGTGATCAGCTTCCATAGGTATAAAATATGTTATCTTGACCTGAAGAAAACTGCATGAATAGTGTCGTACCTAATAACTAAAGAATAAAGGAGGATATTTTATGATACCAACGATCAATATGAATATATGTTTATTACAAATTCCAAGTATGAAAGCATGTTTTTTTAACAAGCAGTGCTGCCACTTAGGGTGATTAGATTTTGTCTTACCACAGTAATAAGTTGTCAAAATCCGCACATCAGATGCATACGACTGTAACTCATTAGAGATGCTGCGGATTACATGGTACTGTTCCACATTCAATGGCTGAAAAAAAATTAAAAACAATTGTAAGATGTTCATAAGGTAACTCTTCTTTAATACTGAAATGAACAAGGTATATGAATTGAAGCTGTTTGTTGTAATGTTGTATCAAGCCATCTCGGAGGCCTAATCAGTCTGAAAAATCAGGACAAATAAGGCATAGCACCAGATGCAAGGGGAACATATATACTGCAAACCGATATTTCTCCAGGCTCAAAATGCATGAATACAGACTCCCACTAATAAAGTTTCATCAAGAATCACGAGGTTCTAGTAGGGTGAGTATGGGCTGACCCAAACTGAACTAAATTTCACTTTTAAAGTTTAAAAGTGAAATTCACTTCGTTTAGTTGTGCTAGAGTGGCCCAAAGAGTAGCCAAAAGTCTGTCTTGAGCCGATCCCTATATTCTAGGTTTCTAGCTTTCTAGGTTGTACACAAGTGGTTATTTTGGCTATTTCAGGTTGAAATCTTACCTTATTGAGCAGCACATATGTTAGTTGGTCTTATCATTACCATGCTCACTGTTACATGCATCTACAAAATTCTTTAATGATACAGATGCAGTTATACTTACTGAATTGCTAGTTTTATGTGTACCATCATTTTAGAGAACACTGGATTCTGATATATGAGATAGCACTGCGTCTAGATATACTGCTTTGTTGTTCTTGACATGTCACAACTCACATCAGACACCATTATCTAACAACAGAACTTTCCATCATCTAATTAAGACCAAAAGATCTAAACATCAGTAAGAATTAACCATTTTTTCTATTCAACATAGATGTCTAGTTAAACCTGATAATCTAAGACTCTCTGATACTATTATTCATCCGTTTAGAGCTAGACAGGTCATAATGGAACCTAAAAATTGAAATGACCCCATAAGGCACAGTATAACCATGGAGACACTTGCATTTTGTGTTGTAGAGCCATGTAGAGCAATGACACACCTCATCCCACAAATAGAAGTAAGATTTTGACCAATGAGCCTCTGATTTCAAGATTTCAACCTCTCTTCGCAGTGAATTCTTTGCAGAGTCAGTGCTGTTGTGAATAAAAAAAGGAGCCATATTAATTTTTTACAAACATATAAAGCAAACTGGTATAAAACATGGCAGAAATTTGAGAAATACCTTGATAGGATAGGTGCATATGGTACAGCATATGCTGCTAATCTTGGATCAGAGTAATATTCTTTCGCCTTCGGATGATCAGCTAAAACAATATAAACAAGTAGCAAAATTATACTTCCATAGCAGCACATTGCTTTACCAGTAAAAATAAAGAGTTACCAGGCCAAGGGCACGTGTATGCCAGAATTCGCATGCTATCTCCCCATCTGCAGAAAAACGGACTGATTCTGTATTGAAGGAGCCACCTGAAGTGATGATCAAGTGCGTCATACCAACCTTTGGTGCCATGCTCCAAACAAAACCGATCTTCAATTACAGTTTCCGATATCTGAGTATAGTCAAAGAAGAACAGATCCATGCAAGTGGGGTGAAAATGAAGTTCATGGTAACTACAGAGCAAGGCCAGCATAGACAATTCAATCACAAATTATCAACTGTAGGTCTAAAAAGTTATGTGCTTCAACCAAGTTATATCTATCAGAACACAACAGAATGAAAGAGAATATTGCCAGGATACACCAAAAACAGCAGGCAAAGAAGGTGTCAGCGGGAGAGTAAAATCCCAAACAGTAAGGCTTAACTTCAAACGAACTGCCACATTGTTCATAATATCTTCATCCATCATGTCTCCTAACCCATTACTCTCTTGGCAGTCCTGGAATGACGGAAGATCTAACATCCTCCTCAGTGTGGTTGAAGCAGATGTAAGATTTTGTACCTGAAAGTTGTAGAACTATTAGATAGAAATATTGATAACATGGAATGCCCCTATATATATATAACATCAGAGTAAAAGTACCATTTCCTCGGATGATGAGTACTCTCTGTGTTCAGTGATGTCAAGGCAACTTCTTAATTCTCTATAAAGCTGGTACCTCTCAGATTTTGTCAATGATTCTCCTCTGGACCTGCCATCATAGTTAATGACGAATGGTAGTCAAACAGAGATGCACATATGGCTAGAAATAAAAGAAAGATAGCACATGGACAGTTGTGACCATCTGCAAGCATCAGAGTGGACACTGGACAAGCATCCTGAATATTCACATTTGAGACTTAAGTTATACTTGTTTCTGATGAGCTAAAACTAATTCTCTAACATAAAACGATTGTTTCATAACCGGAAACACTTCTGAATTTTGTAATCTCTTGAAGGCAAGATTACACTAGTTTTCTCACACTAGACTACGAATTTAGCAGCTCATGTGATACAGTAATAATGAAAATTCAATGACTTGGGCAAACAAAAGAGTGTCACCTTTCATATACACAACAGAAAATATTCATATAAAGCCTCTGATTAATACTTTTTTTCATGTGAAACATGCATACAAAATACTGTTTATTAACTCTTTATACAGTGGTGCACATCAATCAAGCCCTTTATGTGTACCCTATTATATCAACTACACATAAAGTACGAAACATGAACACTTATGTCAGTACTAGAATCTGCAATTCTGTTCATGCCCAAACAACACCGATCAGACTAGACTATACTATCACTTGTGAGTTGTAACACAGGTACTGGAGCAACTTAAAACATGCAAGCAGTATAGTCAAGCTTACTCTGTTTCTGTCCTCACAGCAGTAATAAATATTTCACCCTCATATATACCAGGCTGTTGCCCGCAAGGAACATTTAGTGAGACCCATATTGCACTTGTCTCTCTGTACAAAGTACAAAAAAAAGTAAATTAGCAATTAAGAAAGAAAGAGAATGTTGATGCGTGTGAATCATGGTTGTCTAAATCACAGAGGCAATACCCTGGAAGCAGGTTTATTTGTGAATTCAGCGGATCAATTGGCACAAGAGCATCTGGTACACCTAACATAGGCACCACACGTCGCAAAGTTACAGATTGACCAACCACTAACCTGGTACAGCACTGTTATAATCATCCAAATGTAGAAGTGTACATGGTATCTCCCAAAGAATGAATTCATAAACAAACAAACCTGTCTCCAGCTGAAGAGCAAAGATCAGTGCACTGAACCTGCACAGATCCTGCAATACCTGAAGTGGCCCATGACACCTTTGGACGTAAAGCAATTTGAAAGCTTTCCCTTTCATTTCTTGCTGCCAAAAGGTTAACCTAAACAAAAATAATTTTTAAATATCTTTGGAATGAACTGTGATCGATATGGTAAACTCATGCATACAACAGCCTATCATAGTCCACAAGAGAAAAACACTGCATATCTGAAAGAACAGAGAAGTGACATGGCCCTAAAATATTCTGAATACTGAAGTGTCAAAGGAAGAGAATTATTGTCCTTCTAGCCGTGCTAATATATGAAAGACAACTTACATGCTCTAGCTGTCGAGGTGCTTCTTGTTGGCTAACATTTGCTGTGCTGGGCATAGACCAGACATGCAACAGATCTGCTGAATGTACCTTTGTAGGGTCAATCGCACCATTACCTAAACTCGACCCCTGTAAGCCTCCATCCACCCATCCATAACTAGTCCCTCCTCCAGCTACACCTTCCACAGGTGGTACAGAATTGTTCTGCGTCTTACCTCCTATGATCAGAAGAAATGGATTAGGTCACATAAACTGGAACTTAAGCTCCAAAGATTTCTTTTTTTCATCAGTGCGTCAGTCAAAATCCCATATATACATAAACATTTCTCTAAGATGAGAAATCTGTATATTAATTGTTATCAGCCAACAATTCTAATATGTAAAGGCCTTTTCCACTCAAAACCATGTGATGCCCAGGATTCACTAACAGTCCTGATGGTTATGGCCTGGCTGATTTCTTATTTGAAACTGTCTTCCTATACACTTCCCCACACCTGATCCCTCATCTTCCAGGCAGGCAGACGCAGCCGCTGCAGAAACTACAACAGAACTGAAACTAGGTATGGGCTCAACAAACTCCATCCCACCCAAGCTGTGCTCACTTCACAGTTTTACACCACTGAATAGCCATACTGAAAATCTCAGAAACGTATGTAATAAGTTTGATTGCCAAATGGCAATCACCCATTCCACCTATGACCGATTAACCTCACCCAAGCAAAGGGTGAGCATACTCGCCACATTGGCCCCGAGAACCGCACAACGCAACCCCAAATGGAGCTCCTGGCAGAATCCACCACCAACCAGAGACACAAGGCAGCCTACCGCTTACAGCATCAGCTCACTACGCGCAGCAGCTCAAGCGAAAAATGGGCAGAGGCTGGTCGGGGACGATCCAAGTCGTCCCCGGTTTGGGGCGACCGGGCAGTTCCGGACGGCAATCCAGTTCGATCGGGTGATAGGGGCGAGGGAAAGCAGCGAGCACGCACCTGCGGCAGCGGAGTTGGATTCAGCGGACTCCATCGACGCAGCGGCGGAGCAGAGCGATCGATGGGGAGCAGCGTTGGGAGTGGTGGAAGTGGGATGGGGGGGGAGGAGGAGAGGACGATGATGAGGCGAAGGCAAGTGAGGGAGGCGGTTTCTGTGCGTGCGCGGCCCAAGTCCCGAGAAACCCCCGGCCTCCACACGGGACACCTCCTCGCCTCTCGCGGGGGCCGCGCCGGGGAAAGGCGATCGATCGACCGATCGAGTTTGGGACCCCGACACGGCCGTCGCACGCAGGTAGGACTGGAGGATCACCACGCGTGTGTTGCCGTGTGGTTGGCTGCACCGTGGCAACTGGCAACTAGCGAAAATGTTGGGAGAGGAGAAAAGAAATTGCATAGACGCGGACGTGTTCCCCGTCTCCAGAAAGCTCGTCCGGTTCGAGTGTTTGGTTTGGTTCGGTATTCTTTTGATTCATTCACATGCGTACTACGATCTGGCCTGGACAAACGTTGCAAGTACAGTGTACACGCGGCTGAGCATCGCACGGACACCTGCCGATTACCTGCTGTGACTTTGTGAGTTGTGACTTCGTAACAAACGTAGCCAAACTGCAGTTTGTCTGTCAGATTGTTACGAAGTTTAACATCTTCAACGTGCGAACAGCATTTTTACTGCATACCTTTTGAACTGATTACACGATCTGTCTTGAGTGTAGTAAGATTTAGCAAAGCACTAGCCAGTGTGGACCTGTACAAACTAGTGCAACAAAGATACTGGAGTACGAGCGAATCACTGATCCAAATCGGTATGAAACGTGACAAGATACAGTCAGCTGTGAAATCTACCTACAGCACTAACATAGTCCAGTGCACCCACAAAGCATGCTTTGTCAGGGTAACTCACCTTACACTAAACACTATTCAACTAGAATTGCAATGAGTTTCAATAATGAACCGTAAAAAACAAGTAACCAACCCAGTTACGCTGTGACTGACAGTATTCATCTAAGACTGCATGGCATCGTCTCCATCTGCTTCCCCGGGCACTTCATTGAACATGTACTGGCTCTGGTACTCCATCAAGTATTGTGTCGATCTCTTGACGTCCAGGAAGAGCTGGTAGACCCGGCTTATATCCTCCATCTCCACAATCTTACCCTTGCGTTTCTGGCAAGCTAATGCAGCCGAAGTGATCAGGTGGATTGCATACCTCAGGGAGGTCTCTACCCCAATCTTTGTGAGCAAAACCTTGGCATCTGCAGACATTTCCACGTCCTCTTCATCGCACCTGATGTCTAGGATCTTTCGGATGTCATCCTCTGCGTAAGCCTGCGTAGTGATGATTAGGAGTCGGTCAAGGAAATCAGGTGGTATCCCATGCGGTGATCGGTAGTTTGTCCCACGTATGGATGTGATGCCTCGATTTGTTGCAATAACCAGGATTGGAGCCATATCATTTTCCAATGCACGGTTTAGAAAGGAGAAGCACTCAATATCTAGCATGTGGACTTCATCAATAAACAGAACTCCAGGCACAATCTCAGCCTTCCCTTCCTCCCTCCACTCTGCAACTTTCGTATCTATCTGCTCCCGAACCTCTGCACGAATTTCACCAGTGTCACCTGTGAAAAGTGCAAGAAAACCCTGTGTCCTGGAAAAGCAATGACGAGTAACAAAAATGAGTTTGTGCAAATCCAGGACCAATCAAATTTTTACACCAGATGGAAAACTACATCTAAAAGCCAATAATCTTCGCTTACAGACAAAAATATCTATCGAAAACTACATCTAAAAACGAATAATCTTCGCTTACAGACAAAAAAAACCTATCAAGCAATTATAAAGAGGATGTTGGTGATTAAAAAAATGTTAAAGAAATCCCAACAAAACAATGGTGCTGTTTGGTGTCATGGCTGTGCAGCCAGTGCACGGAATATACCAAAATTGTCCTGGCTTGCAGGCTTGCTGCTGCAGCCTGCGCAACCGCAGCAAAGAAAACCGAACAAGCCCAATACTTCTACGGTTCTACCTACATTGTGTAATATAAAGGGATTTTGGTTACGGAGATCGGAGGGAGTATTAGACATCAGATATTTGTCTGGTTGAGAAGGCCTTAGCACAAGAAAGTGAGAGAGAGACAGCAAAGTGATCAGTTCATAATGTCAAACTAATTGAAGCATATTCATGTACCATGTCTTGGAACATGGTCCATTTATGTGGAAATTATAGTACTAAGCTGTACCAAAATACCAACAGGCTTGACCAATTTTCATCAGACTATGGTATTCACATGGAAATCCTAGGAAGGCTGCTCTCTATTGTTATATCTCTATGTGCCGAAAGAAAAAGGGTTAATTAGTTCCATGCCATTGCAAACTAGATCCAATTCGGTAGCTTATTACAAAGCACTTCGAAGTTTATTCCAGCTCTAAGCCCACAAGGTAATATATCTATCCAAGTAGATCATCTTTTCTCAGTATTGGGATAATCATGTGGCATGTGTCACTTAGTAGGGGGGAACCTGTTCCAGCTAGGGCTGTCGAAACCCAGTTAAACTTATTTCTGTCAACCCACCTTTTACATGTCTGCAGGTGAATGAATGAGGTGTCTAGGTCCAAATGCAACGCAGGGTGCTGGAACAATGTGGCTAGCTATATTCGGTCAGTTTTGCCAATGCAGGAATGCCCACCCCTAGTTCTAGTTCCAGCATCATTCCAGCAGGCATGGGGTCCTATAGTAAGTACAGTATGATGCAGGGACTCCCGTGCGAAGTGCATAGTCAGTGTAAGGCAGCAGCTAGGCAAGATTAACCAACTTCAAATTTATTATGTGATTCTCAGCACTGCATATACACATACGACAGACCAACTTTCCCATACAGGCTAGGAAAGCAAAATATAATTAGTCCTTAATTTTCGTTTTGGAGCGACAAGTGATCCTTTGTTCAGCTAGTAGGTTCTTGCAAACATTAGAACAGATTTTCCAAGACTGAAAAAGAAACTTTGGTGGCTAAGCTATCACCTTAGTAATGAGCATACAAACATGCACACAGCATGTCAATGGTAACTGAAAGTCAAAGTGAAATACAAAACCTAATAGAATTTGAAATGTGGTGTCATTTCTGTCTTTTTTTTTTGTTACAGTAATATGTGATACCAAGTGTCCTTTAATCTCTACTACACTTGTGCTATAAAGGTTCAATGTGCTAGAATCCATCACCAGAGTTGTTGAGTTATGAAATATATTGCTTCACTGTATGTGCTAGTCTCTAGGTATAGACGAATTTTCGGGAAGGGGATGTGAACTTACCGGCTATTGATGACATCGATTTCATGTAACGTGACGCAATGGACGACCTCCTTGCGCTTCTGCAGCTCACCCTCAGGGCACTTGACGAACTTGGTGTGAGGGCCGACAGCATCATAATCCCGCGACCTCCCAATTGAGCGGCCAAGCTTGGTGACCTTCCCGGAGGCCTTGTCAAGCGCAACGACATCCCCGCTCTGCACCTTCTCTTTTCCCAGGGCTTCAATCATCTTACCACCAAGCTCGTACACCGTCTCCATGTCCGTCGTCTTCAGGGTGAGCCGCCCAGTCTTCCCAGCAGCGGTAACACCGGAAGGCGCGGAGCTACCGCCGGCAGCCGCCGCAGAAACGGGGCGGTCGATTGAGATTTCAACGACCTCACCCTCGATTATCTCCACCTCCTCCTTGATGCGGACGCCGATGGAGCGGCGGAAGGCCTGGGTGAGCGCCTCGGTCTTGGACAGGTCGAGAGAGAATAGCTCGGACGCGGCGACGGAGGCGAACGGCGTCTCGGCGCCGAGGGACTTGGCAATGCCCATGGCGAGGGCGGTCTTCCCGGTGCCGGGCTGCCCAGCGAGGAGCACGGCGCGTCCGGCGATCTTCCCCTGGCGGATGAGCTGGAGAATCAGCCCGGCGGCGCGCCGCGCCGGGAGCTGCCCGACCATCCCCTCCGAGGAGTCGCGGGCCTCCAGCGAGGAGTCGAGCCCCAGCCCCCGGATGTGGGAGTGCGCGCCGATGCGCTCGATCCGCGTCAGGTCGCGGCTCTCCGACAGCCGCTTCAGCTCCGCCATGGCAACTACCCGCCGCCGCCGAGATGTTTCTCGCCTCCCGGGGATTGAAGAGAGGAAGGTTTAAGGCGAGAAAGGGGAAAAACGAGCTATAGGGTTTTGTCAGAC
This sequence comes from Leersia perrieri, assembly GCA_000325765.3. Taxonomy (NCBI): domain Eukaryota; kingdom Viridiplantae; phylum Streptophyta; class Magnoliopsida; order Poales; family Poaceae; genus Leersia; species Leersia perrieri. Next base: position 17,469,554 of record CM002485.1, on the reverse strand, counting down.
AGCTGGATCGGGTTGAATGGATGGATATATGAAGTCGGAGACGAAGGGGGAAGTAGGGAACACGTGTTGCACTTGTGACATCATGGGCCGGTACTAGTTGGGCCCAATGCAATGACAATTCTTTTTGAGTTGATTTTGTTCCTCGTGTGTCTCACAAGTGATACCGGGCCTTGATAATTACGGCCTAGTGTAAGATAACACGGGCCTAGAGGATTATGACGCTTGTTGTTTTTCTCTCGGGGGTCGGGGATATAAAACGCAAATGTACAAGCACACTATTCATCCAATAATGCTTCCTAAAACACAATTAAGAGAGAGAGGCAACAAAAAAGATTCCTTGGTTCATTTGTTTTGTTTTTTAAGAAACGGTTCACTGTAGTATATATACTTATCAAATACAATTAGTGGAGCATGCATCTATCGAACAGATATGATTGACGATGTGGGCACATTACATTAAGCACATGTACGGTAGCGCCATAGTAAGTTGGTAAGACTAATTGTAGTCCTCTGAAAAAAGAAAAGCCAATGGTAATTGTTAGCTAGGTTACGGTTTAAATGGTTCAGACTTTCAGTAGTGGTAATATATCTTATAGATGGTTACGCTTACACCGGCATAGTTGTTGAGAATTGAGATCATTAGTACCAGGTTAGGTTGGTGATCATTAGCTGATAATCAAAATTTCCGGCGTCGTGTTCATGGAGGAAACCCACCAGCTTGAGCTTGGGACTGCAACAGTGCAACCTGATCGAGGACAAACGACGAGTACAAACTATCACCTCGTATTGGTTGGTACAATGGTAACCAAACCACTTCTATTTGCGGTCCACTGTTCTTAATAAAAATATATGTCCCTCACATGCACCGTCACAATATTTTTTTCCCATTCGCACCATATTACTAATAGCCATCAACTAGACTAATAGAAAGCATATTCCAATTTCTCCGGTATGAATCATTTTCCAATGCAATTTAGGGCTCCTTAAGAGCAAATGTATTTTGGAGGAACCTATAGAAAAGTTTTTGTACATGGTCATTTAGAACAAAGACATAGCCATTCTAAAATGTGGGATCCAACCCCTCGGCGAATTTTTTTTTTGTTTTTGTGTTTTTTTATCTCAGAGCATCCGAACCATCATTTCTATAGTTTTTCTTTCCTTGGTTTTCAAAATTAATCATACAGGATACAAAGGAGCCGAACAGTACCGTCCTGCTCATATATTCATATGCAAGCTAATCACCAGCAAAAAGAGCTCTATGCACCGACACATCGTCAGACCAGTGACCAGGGTGTCACGGCTAGCCGGCCACTACCCACCCATCAGGCACTGACACACGTAACGCGGCCGGCGCCCGTGCGTGCATCGGTGCATCATGCCCTTCCAAGATTTGGAACGTGACGAGACGAGACAAAATCCGCTTGTCCGCGCCCACTCACCTTGTCCCACTCCACGCACAGCCAAACACAAGCCGTTTCCGCCAACAGCGGGGGTGCCTGGCCCCCACAGTGCCCCTCAGCCCAATCCACGTCCCCTCCGCGGCGTCCGGACAGCAGCGAAGACGCCCGTCGCCCGTCGGTGCCGTGGAAGAACGTAGTCCTGCCGTCCTGCGTGCCCGTCGCCTCGAGACGGCGAGGACGTGCGTACGGGCATCGTTAACCACGGCGACATTGGCGAGCACCACTTGTCCTTACGACATGTCGTACCACGCAATCCAAACGAACCGATGGCTAATGCTTTTCTGCTCGTGATTGGGACATTGTACATACCGATGTCTGAAAGTGATGGGTGCATGGTTGGGACCTTCTTCTTCTCTTCTTCTCTATATTTTTTAGTATTGGACCATTGACTCTCTGTTTTATTAGACAAAAAATAAGGCCTAAAAGACTACTAGCGGTACATCGATCACCAACCACGGAGCGTGTAACAATGAATAGACTGATACCTACTGCTGGTATATGCCATCGCCGACGTTGATTAAATAGATGTATATAAACTTGACAAAGAAAAAAACCATGTTGCACTCGACATGTGGCTATATATCTTAAAAGATTTATTTAACATACAGTAATATTTGTGCATTTTCTGCTGCAATAAATGAACCTGTAAATGCATTTTTCCTCTTAAGATTTTACTGATTGGAACCTACTCTTTGAAATAAACTTTAACGACCAATCAGGCAGGGAGTAGGCACTTTTGTTGGCAAAGACCCCCCAAGACATGCACTCAACATGTATCCCTTAATCAACCATCATTTCAGAGTATATCTATAGAACATGCATGTGACCTTTTGCTCGATCAAGGAATGTGCCTGCCAAGTCAAATGAACTGGCCACTACTGCACGCTGATTAAGCTAAGTCTGGTCAAAAGGCTCACGGAAATGGGACTCGATCCAAACTCCGGTGTAGAGACTTCGGCTTCTGTACACGGTCACCGGCCTCGGCCTAACACTCTGATGAAATGTAACGTGTCAGAACTCTCTTTGCGGTCATGGTGGGCCACACCACTGGGTCTAGAATTCAATCATCCCGGGCATGCATGTACCTGTCAGCTTGCCTGTTGCCTGATAGAGTGACAGGTGCTCCCAAACGCCGATAATTCCAGTACTTAATTTGGATCTTGAAAGCCATGTTTGAATTGCCGATTCAATCAGTCGATTTGTCTGATTGGTTTTGATCGGATAACGAAAATTTTTCACAGGTTAAGCAGAGTATGCCACCGAGATGATATTCACATCCAAGATCCAAGTTCAGAGCCCACCAGGGCACCACGCAGGCACGCACACTTGGTAAACACTAAACAGAGGAAGCAAGCAGTCAAGAGCAGCACCGGGATTCTCTCAAAAAGAAGAAGAAGAAGAGCACCGGGATCCCGAGGGAGCGTAGGGCTCACCGTGATAAACAATTAACATTGTTAAAGTAACTGAACCGTTCAGTATCATATGTGATGCCACCTTGACAAGAAAAGACCCGAATTCTTTCAGCTTGCTTCTTATGGCAGGAAAGGTTATTCAGTGGCGTAATCTTTTGCTACTCGCGGACTATGTGCTACACAAAGCGTACTATGTGTCTGTTATTGGTATACGGCGCGAAGATAGGGCTGGTTTGGTTTAGAGCTAAAATTGGCCTTACCAATATTTGGTAACTTTAATAGTGTCCACTATTTGTTTTCGATTGAAGCCAAATTTTGGCTAGCCTATAAAAATTAGGTCACTAGATTAATTTTGTCTCAAAGTAAACACAATTTTGCCTTATCTAAAATTGGCCTTGCCAAATATTACCAAAATTTAGCATTGATAAAATTTGGTAAGGCCAATGTTAGCCATAAACCAAACCTGTCCATATAGACTGAATAGTAAACGTGCGAGTCGTACATAACCATCATAAATTCACTGTACAGCACCAGGGTTTACAATTACGCTTGATCATCAAATACCTGTTCGCAAGTTGTTTTGTCGTTAACCGTGATCACTGGTCACCGCTCTGTTACCAATAAAAACCAGTAAAAAAAGTTTTTTTATGGTACCTAATATTAGTAAATATTAGTACTAGTGGAAGTAATATAGATAAAATATATTCGTTAATTTATATTGTTATTAAGAAATTATCCATCACATTATCGACTTTAAATTTTAAATTCATGATATTTAGCTTCTTGCACAATGAGGTAATATAGTTAGGACCATCCTTTCTATATAAATGCTCTATACTATTACGTATTACAGGTGTATATATAATTTAATCTTGACCGTTCATTTTCTAAGTATAATTGACTATTATATATTATATGTTAGTATTGGGTACCGTAAAAAAGCCCAAAAAAGACAACTAAGTTTATCAAAAAGCAGATTTTTAGTCTGGCTCCTCCAAGTTGACTTTTTTTCGAGTGATTTTATTTTTGATAGAAGGGCCAAACTTTGTCTCGTATGTACCAATAAAGTAGCAGGAAAATACACTATATATAAAAACGCCAAAAAGATGTGCCAGCAAAAAAATAAAATCAAAATATATCCCCCATAATACCAAACTAAAAGCAATCTTGCCGCCATCTTCTCTCCCGTACCATGATATCCAAACAATTAGTCACATTCGCCAACTGCATCAAGATGCAGTAGAACACAGGATTGACCGGTAGAAGAGATGAGAGTTTGAGTTTTTTCACCTTTAACTCTATCCAGTATTCGCTAAACAAGTACTACATCCTAGATATGTAACCATTTAGGTTGCAATGTGACATATGATAATAAAAAAAGTCGAAACCCCCTTAAAATATCCTTACAATCAATTTAGGCCCCTAAACTACCAAACTATCAAACAGATGTTTAGCCCCCTAAACATTCTAAGTCTCTAGACGGTTTTACAAGGTGTTTTTACACACGTGATGTGACTTATATTAAAAAGAACCTACTAACATCAACCACAAGTGTGGGTGGAGGAACTTTTCTACTCCAACTCTCCAAGATGTAGTTAGCGATCATCTCAGCCTTCTTATAGTAGTACAATAAACATGTCAATGATGCACATTTTATTTGGTGTTCAAAAACACATTGTAAAAAGGTCTGCAGGGTTAAATGAAATCTATTTGAATGTTTAGGGGCTAAGCACCAATTTAATAGTTTGGGGTGCTAGATAAAATTTTGGGTATAGTTTGGACTTTTTTCATGTCAGTATACTAAAGTATGACATACTTCTATTTATATTCATTTGTGCTACTCCTATTTATACTAGTATATTACTTCCTCTGTTCCAAAATATAAAGCGCAACCGCTTTTCTCATATGTTCCAAAATATAACGCGTATATCAATTACATTTCTACATGCATTAACAAAACAATAAACAAAAGCAAAAATAGATATAAGCATTGGTTAGTTTGTATTAAATAAATATATGATTAAATATTTCTTATTCTTTGTATTTAAAATGGTTATGTCTTATATTCTGAAATGGTGAAACGGAGGTAGTATATCATAGCCGATATATTTATATTGTAAGCGGAGAGAGTAATGTACGCCCAGGGCATACTCCAGTTTGCAGTGGCACCGGAGCAGGAAAGATGAATACGAGAGCAGAGCTCTGGGCTTTTCACCGTTAATCCGCACTAGCAGAACAGAACCAGTCGCGTCGCGCGGCCTCGCGGCGCCTTTGAATTGAACAGGCCAGGCCGCCAGGGTGCGAAATCCTGCACAGCAAAACGCGCAAAAAGAGGGGAAACTGCAAGGAAAAAGGGGCAGCATACATAGCATCCGGCCATCCGGCCGTGCCCCCTCGCCCGCCCAGATCCCGCTCTGTCGCCGTCGCCGCGCGGCCACCCTTCTTCCCCCCAATCAATCTCCCATCCCCCGCGTCGTCTTCCCCCTTCTCTTAACCCCGCCTCCCCTCCCCTTTCTCCCGCAGATCGGAGATTTTTCACCGCCCCCCGTGCCGTTGACGCTTCCGCCAGTGCGTGCGCACACAGCACGCACAATTCGAAACCCCTCGCCACACTCCCTCCCTCCCCTTCCTTCCTTGCCTAGGCGGCAACGCCTCCGTCCTTTATAACCCCGCGGCCTCTCCCGCGTGAGGCACCGAGGCCGGGGTGGTGGTAGACCGCAGCGCCAGCCGTGCCCCTGCCCGTGCCCTTCCTCCGCCGTGGTTGCAGTCGTCGGAGGAGGGAGAGAAGCGGCGGCGCGCGGTAGGAGGGGGAGGAGATGGAGGCGGAGAAGAAGCCGCCGGCTGTGTCCGACGTCGGGGCATGGGGGATGAACGTCGTCAGCTCCGTCGGCATCATCATGGCCAACAAGCAGCTCATGTCCTCCTCCGGCTACGCCTTCTCCTTCGGTACGTTCCCCTTCTCCAGATCTGGATCCGCTGGTTCGTGTTGGGTTTGTTCTTCGTGGCGACGTCGCGGATCTGACTCGGTATTTTTTTTTGGTTTTGTTTATTTCCACCTTTGTGAATGCAGCCACGACGCTGACCGGGTTCCACTTCACGGTCACGGCGCTCGTCGGATGGATCTCCAACGCCACCGGCTACTCCGTCTCCAAGCACGTCCCGCTCTGGGAGCTCGTCTGGTTCTCGCTTGTCGCCAACACCTCCATCACCGGGATGAACCTTAGTCTCATGCTCAACTCCGTCGGCTTCTATCAGGTATGTGGTGTTGTTGCCTGTATTTACTAGGCCCCGCCATTGACCTGGAATCCATGGTTCGATCATGTGGCTGAATGTGCGAAATCTCTGCAAATCTGCAGATCTCAAAACTGAGCATGATCCCAGTGGTTTGCTTCATGGAATGGGTACTGAACAGCAAGCACTACACCACCAAGGTTATATCGGCCGTGGTTGTTGTGGCGGCGGGTGTTGGGATTTGCACGGTCACGGACGTGGAGGTGAATGCCAAGGGGTTCATCTGCGCTTGCGTGGCTGTGTTCTGCACGTCGCTTCAACAGATTGTGAGTTTTTTCCTCACTAATCCTGATACCAGAATTATGCTTTTGTGCAAATCAAATTCCCTGTAGGATGTAAACCATACTAGCTGAGGATACTGTAATTGGCAACTGCTCTATGATTTTTGTTGGCACTAGATTTCATACTCTTTGAAACTTTATTAAATTGTTGAGGATGAACAGATTAGAATTTTGGTTGAACAATGTGGTAGCAATGTTTTCTGGTGCTACTTATTTTTCAATCTGTTGAGTTAATCACCCATTCTGTTGTAGCACTATTCAGAGTTACGACAACATTCAAGCCAAGGCGTGGATGCTAGAACCTTTTCAATGAGGCCTCAGAATACAAAAGTAAAACTCAGCAACAGCCAATCTGAAAACACATAAATAGTAATTCTGGCATTAGAATTGTACGTGGAATGTTTATTTTGCATCATAAGCTTACAGATTTGCAGTTCTCATGGTAGATAACTTCTCTGTACCCCCTCAGCCTTGATACGTTTACTCTGATGAATTTCCATGAAATCACTTTTGAATATTTACGACCAAATCGAAGCAACTTTGGACTATCAACCAGTTCCTAAAACTTGGATCAGATCAGTGGTCTATCTGCAAAAGAGGACGACCGGGGCCAGCTCCTTTTAGGGTGGGGGTGAGGGTGGGAAATGAACTATAAGCTATTTTATAAGATTGTCCAGCTCAGGATTTGAGTTAGAATAGAATCTACAGGCTGCAACCTACATCGTGGGAGCGTGCCAATGGGCGAAAACTGAGCTGGGCCACCGGCCATGCTGTTAAGCTGTTTACATCCCTTATGTCTTTTGACATAAATATTTATGGCTCTTTGCGCAGTAATATTTTTGATACAGAAGTTGGTCTTTGAAATTTATGGAAGATGATTACTCGAGATATGCCGACGAAGATTTGTACTTTTTAAATCTAAATGCTGATGGATCCTTCTTTGTAAATTGTTTTCTGTGGTAATGCCTTGCAATTTGATATATTGTATCATGTGCTTAGTTCTGACAATGCGTTACATCTCCTTGTGCCAGACTATTGGCTCCTTTCAGAAGAAGTACAACATTGGGTCGTTTGAACTTCTGAGCAAAACTGCACCGATACAGGCCGTGTCCCTTATTATACTTGGTCCCTTTGCTGATTATTACCTTAATGGGCGATGGCTATTAAACTACAACTTTTCGACAGGGGCAACTGTAAGTTCTCTCGCATTTTACAATTTTCTCATGGCAGCACACTTTCCAAATGAATAATAGTTACCTTTGCCATGCTTCACTATAGATTTGTGCATGTGTCGTCGAGTAATTTTACTGATGTACTTTATTTATGATTTCTCCCATTCTTCAACTGGAGGGGACCCCCCCCCCCCCC
>CM002485.1:17402394-17447457 GCA_000325765.3 Leersia perrieri | reverse complement strand
ATCCTTGACGGAGGAGTTAATCACCGTCAAGGATTCAATAACTATTCTTGAGAACGATAACATTGGTCTTCAAGAGAGTCTTGGGGTCTTGACAAAAACCCATAAGGACCTTGAAGAGCACTTTTGAGTTCTTTGGAATGGTACTTCCTATACCAACTCTAATTCATCCAATACCTCCAACGCCCCCACAAGTAAAGGTTGTTCCCGTTATTTCAAATATGACTTGAATGCTCTTGAGACTAACATGCAAGCTTTGGAGAACCTCAAGAAAGAAAATGAAAGGCTCAAGACTTTGGTGGACTTTGGGTGTTTGAAGTCAACTTTGTCCAAGGAGGCGGTATACAATACAATGAACCTCAATGCAAATCTAATTTCACGGCTAGCCTGGAAAACACGAGACGAATTTTTTGAGGCTAATTAATCCTTCATTAGCATATGTGGATTACTGTAGCACTTATGGCTAATTATGACGTAATTAGGCTTAAAAGATTCGTCTCGTTGTTTACAATCCAACTGTGCAATTAGTTTTATTTTTTTTATCTATATTTAATGCTCCATGCATGAGTTTAAAATTTTGATGTGATGTTTTTGAGAAAAAAAATTTTGGAACTAAACGGTGCCTAGGAAAATATTTAATGCTCCATGCTTGGTCTTCTTTCAAGACAGTGATGGAAAAATGCTGCTGCTAGGTACTAGCAGAGCTGGGCTTTATACCATGGTGGGAGCTCAGCGCCAGACTCTTTGGCGCTGTGCTTTGGAAGCTCAGCGCCAACGTCTCTGGCGCTGACCCCTTGACGCCGTCTCAATCCACAAACGCCTTCTTGGATCCTCAGCGTCACTGGATCTGGCGCTGAAATGATCACTCTCAGCGCCGTAGGGTGTGGCGCTGACCTAAGGGTTCATTTTTTGCTATAGTTTTTTAGGGGTATATTTATAAAATAAATTTTTTAAAAGGGCCAAATAGTATAAAAGGGAGCCGCATTGGACGCCATCTGCTCAGGGTTTGACATTTTGTTCATTCACATTTTTACCGGGAGGTCTCGGAAATTTCGGTAATTCCCGAAATATATGAAGTCTCCGAAATATAGGGGAGGAGGCTGAATTTCCGCAACTGGAAATTTCGAAATGAAATTGCAAACCCGCACCTACTTCGGCACCGCGGCGTAGCTCGTTTCGGGGTTCACCTCTAGCTGCATGTCTGCTGTCTCCATGCACATGTTCTGGCACGCTGAAGAGCTCGGTTGTTTCCGGCGCTGACCGTGGAAAGGAGATACTACAATAAGAGCTATTTGTGCTGTGCGATGTCCTGCGCTGTGACGGCTATGGGAATGTGATCACCGTGCGTCGTCCAAGATTGAATCGATTTCGATAAGTGACCTGGGGACGGCGGAACGGCGCTGTGCCGAAACCAATTAAATTGGAGTTTGATAGAGTTGGAACAAACTCATGTTCGAGCTATTTTTGGGGGTGCGTAACGCGTGGGAGTTTTTAACGTTTAAGTCGTGTTAAATATTGGCTACACGATCGTGCAGCATGTGGTCAGTGATTGATATCTTGCAGCTTCAACTTAAAGATTTGAATGAGATTATGTCAGTACCTTGTCTGTTTTCAAAAGGACAAGAAGCCAATGAGCCGGACTACACAACGGACGCCCATTCCAAAGAACGTGCTGACGTCAGTAGGATCGTCGGTACCAGATTTCGTTACCCAGGCTACCAGAATCTAGTACCCAGGATACCGGATCTAGAACCCAGTGTACCGGATTTGGTGCCACTGCAAACACAACAAAATGCTTCTCCTATCTCTTCGGTGGCCGCTTTTGTCGAGCTCGCCGCACCGCCGTCGCCGCAGCCAACAACCGGATCCGACCACCCGTCGCGGGATCTGGATAGGTGGGAAGACGTTACTAGCGGAGAGCCGACGGATGGGAGGGGAGGCGTCATCGGCGGAGGGGAGGAAAGGGGATGCGTCCGGCTCATCGTCTTCTTCCCGCTTGTCGTCCTCGCTCTTCCCGATCTGCTCATGGGGTAGAGCTGCGGTGGCGACGGAAGAAGGTGCAGGGAAGCGGCGATGGCAGCGGAGCAACGTGCCAAGGCGAAAGGACGTCGGCGGGGGGCGGGCTCGGTGGGGGCTGGAAAAGTCCATAGTCTTTCTCTAAGCCAATAAGGTGCAGGCTGGAAAAGTCATGAATGCTGCTTCATTTCTGTTTTCAGATAATGTAAGTGTGCATTTGTAAGGTAATAGTTTCTGAAATGTCTTGCTCCATGATTCCTTCCCGCATGCATTTTCATTTAGTTCTTCATTGTATTCATCCCTCAAAAACTGAAAAAAAAACATGGTGTTTTTGCAGCAACATCATCTGCAGAGTGATCGATATGGGCACGGATTCGCTGTTTCTAGGGGTGTTCTTGTTGTATCTGTGCTTGAGGAGATCATCATGTTTTGCTGATCAATTCCACCCACGCGAGGAAGCACACAGTTACCTTCGCTGTGCCGATGTGAAGCGGCAATGCCGGTCCGTGCTCTCGTCAGCGGCCGAGCTCACCAATGATGCCTACCGTGCCAGCCGCCTGAAGCGTGAGCTATCCTTCGAGAAGGGCGATTGGCGCCAGGACGACGGCCAGGCGAAGCTGTTGCCATTCGACGGCAGCGACGCGTCGGAGGACGGTGCGCGGCCGTCACTGGACCCGCTCCCGCTCGCGAGGTTCATTGTTACGCTTGTCGACGACGACGCAGAGCGCCTTGCGCGCAACGCCGTCAGTATCAGCGGCCTCCTCATCCTTACAATCTCCCGCACGAGCTCTTCGCCGGAGATCGGGTACCACCACGTGCCGGTCGTTTCACCGGAGTTCGAGCTTTCGCCCGGCAGCACCAAGCTCCAGATTGTGTTTGAAGGCGTGTACACGGAAGCAGCGTGGTCCGGCGATAGCGATGCCGGCGTCGGCGAGAGGGTGTTGTGTATGGTCGGAACCGGCGTTCTCCCGGCACGAGGCGCGGAAGGCGCTGATCCATGGGACTGGGCCAAGAAGACCAGTCGCGCCGGCTTCCTGCCGCCGGTAGCCACCGACGAGGACATGCTGCTCGTGCTACGGTACCCGAAGGAGCTTACACTGATGACCCGAGCGGTCACAGGCGAGATGACGAGCACCCGCGCCATGTCGGACGCCGCCTACTTCGACAGGGTGCAGCTCGTGTCGGGGCTCACCTGGAGCTCCATGTACGTGTTCCGACGCCCCGACGAGCTTGTTGCGACAGCCGCTCACCCCAGCGACGACGACGGTAACCGTGGAAGGGAGCTGTACAAGGGAATGTATCTGTGCGACGTGCTGCAACGCTACGGCCATGGCGTGATCAACGTGCGCCCAAGCTGGCAATGCAACTCCATGGCGACGGGTGCGCCGTGCCGAAGCCTCGGACCGTTCGAGATGGACCGGGCAGATGACGCCGACGTGTCCTCCGGCGTCGGCATCGTACTGCGTGACCTCCGTTGCCAGGGGTACGAATACGACACGGCCGGCAAACCGGGCGGCGTGATGGTGTCCGGCGTGTTCCGCGCGCTGTTTCGACGGGAGTATTGGGTCACGGCGTTGATGCGCACGGAGCTGAGCGGGAAGACGCTGTCGGCCGAAGGCGTGTGGAGCGTGTCGGCAGGTGAGATCCGCATGGTGGCATGCCGTGGCATCGGCAACAAGGCGTGCCACTTCCGGCTGACCTTGTCCTTCCCGACGACGTTCTCAATCACAGGCCGCGACATGATGATCGGAGAGATAACCGTTGACGACGCCACGGCTCCAGGGATACGTTTCCGGTATATTACCGGTGGTATACAAGTACAACTACACGAAGGTCAAGCGCGCCGGCGAGTTTCTCGGGAGGAGTTCGTTGTCGTCCGACTTAAGGGAGATCATTGCAAGGTCTCTGAAATTGAGCTATCCAAACTGTCGTGGCTATGGTTATGCTGATGGCGAGAGGAGCCTCGCCCACCTCGCCGATAGGCTTGCACTGCGGTTCACTGCCATGCCGAGGTTGTTCTCCCCGCCGGGATGGATCGAGCGGCCGGTGCTTCACCTCGAGGTCTTCTTCCTCGGGCAGCTAATTGAACGATTCATGCCAGTATCCAACGATGCCACCACAAGATCAAGCGTGATACCCGGCGACGAGCCCTGCTTCGGAAAGCACCGGATACTGAACGTGTCAGCGGAGTTCACCATATTCGGCAAGCCTCGTGTTCCGAGCTCGGCGATGTCGCTGGAGGGCGTGTACGATCCAGAGGATGGCCGGATGTACCTGATCGGTTGCCGGGATGTCCATCTCCCATGGCGAAACTCGTCGACGAGAGGGGAACTCGATCTCGAAGATGGAATGGATTGTTCCATAGAGGTGAAGGTGGAATACCCGCCGCCGACGACGCACTGGTTCGTGAGGTCGACGGCGAAGGTTCAGATCGCAAGCACAAGAGTCCCCGGCGACGACCCGCTGCATTTCCGTACGGTGAAGCTCCAGGCCCAACCGGTCCAATACCCACGGCGGTGGCCGGAGTTCATGTCCAGAGCAATCGTCAATGGCGTCCTTTGCGTCGTGTATCTGACGGCCACCATCGCCGCCTCGCTCGGACAGCTGCACCGCCTCAAACACCACCCCGATGTCGCGCCCTACGTTTCCCTCGTCATGCTCGGCGTCCAAGCTCTCGGGTTAATCATGCCGCTCTTCTCCGGCATGGAGTCGCTACTGGCACGGGTCACCTTGCTGTCAGATTCAGACACCACCACCGCGCCGCCTCCTACCTCAGGTTCTTCCTACATGCTCGACTACAGCCGACCGTACCAGACCGTACGCCTAACGGCGATGGTCCTCACCGTCGCCGCGTTCACTCTCACCCTGCACCACGCACAGAAGGTGCAGCGGTCGAGGGCGCGCCTCGTGGGTCGCTCGCCGAACGCCGAGGCGGCGCGCGTGCCGAGCGAAGGCAAGGTCTTCGTCTACCACTTCGCCGCGCACCTGGCCGTGTTCGTGCTCGTCCTCGCGCTGAACAACGGCCATGCCGCCACAGTCGAGCAGCACGTCGCGCTGATGCAGGACATGTTCCTGCTCCCTCAGGTGATCGGCAACGCCGCGTGGCGCGTCAACTGCGAGCTTCTCCCGGGGAGCTTCTACGCCGACGCCACCGCCGCGCGCCTGCTCCCGCGCGTGTACGACCCCGCTTTGCGGCCCACGCCGGTGGCGGACGTGTTCTCCGTCGACCAAGCGCCGGCGATATCCAGCAGCCGGAAGAGCTTCTTCCGCAACAAGGCTAGCGACGACGTGGTGACGCCCCTCGCCGCCGTCGCGCTCACAGTCACGGTGTTCGTGCAGCAGCGATGGAACTATGTCATCGTGGGCAAGTCGCCACAGAAATTGCATCACCTCTTCTAAGGTGTCATGTTTTCTTAATGTATTGTGTTGGGCCCAAATATTACTATGTGTTGGGCTCGATGTTGGTAGGCCGCGGGCCGCGCGGTGGAACTTGATCGGGTGACGTGGCATGTGTTTCGTGGTCTCCGGTCAAACCTCCAAGCGGGGATCCGGTACATAGTCAACGGAGCCTAATGGTCCCCGTCAGCAGATTAATTACCCTACACTGTGGCAAGATTTTTATTACCGCCACGGACGGCGTGGCATAAATAAGTTGGGGGTTAGCGCAGTGACAGTGAGTACGTGAGTAGTGGAGTACTTCTACTGTACGTAGCAGTAGATCATGAGATTTAGCACCGGCCAGTCAAAGCAAACCAAAACGCAGTGAATCGTAGCCGCTGATCACAGTCACTGACCGAGCTCCTGAGCCCCTGCTGACTCTGTCTCCTCACCAATTCGAGAATACTAATCGGATACCCTGATTAAGCCCCGTGACTAATTAATGAATCGCACACGTATGCTAACGTCCAAACCAGGCGCAACGTAACATGTCTCCCAACATGCACTCCATCTCTACCTCGTGTGCCGCTGCGGCTACACGAAAGCCGCCTAGTATAGCACGGAATAGTATAGCTGGCATCCCGCCAATCCGTATCCGCCGGGGACGAGCGTCATGTCATCCGTTAACTCCCACGCCGCACGGACACACTGAAACACAGACAGCGTACAAAAACTACTGTGCCACTGGTAGTAAATCCTGGTAAAAAAACTGCACATGGTTAAAAAAAAAAGGCTACTTCTACTAGTAGTAGTATAAAAATCTACTATACGCTTCGTCGACACGTTACTGCACCATGTGTGCCAAGTGCCACTAGCACGACTCTACCGAGCTGGACTAGTACACACCACCCTGAGTTACACAAGATGTGCCCGTACTCCGGCCTACTCCGTGGCACAACCTCATCACGCACAGAAGCACACTCACACTAGCCGTCCTCAAAAGCCGCGCCCTCCCTGGCAAGGCGGAGGAAAACGTGGGTCCGAAGGTGGGGACAGCACCACCACGCACCAGTAGAATCTAGCCAATCCACTTGCAATAAAGTAGAGCTCCCCCTACCCTCCTCGTGAGCTCGCTACCTAGCCAGCCGCGCGGGCCCCACCACCAACACCACGCATACGCATACACACACGGAGCCCCACGAGAGAGAAAGCACGCTACTGCTACTCGTCCCCGCGACACCTACTGCTACTCGTCACCGCGACACCGCGGACGCCCCCTAGTCTACACTACTACTAGAGCTAGAGCTAGCTGGCTCTCTCCTCTCTCTCTTCTCCCATTAGTCAATACTGTAGCTGTAGTGGTGACAGCACCCACCACCTCGCCATTAAAGAAACCCAAGCGGAGAGAGAGGTGGAGAGGCGACGCCGGGCAAGGGAGGCGAGGGCCGGAGGTGGTAGGTATGACGTCGGGGTCGGCGGCCGCGGCGGCGGCTGCTGCGGCAGCGGGGGCGGGCGGGGTGGGGAGGACGCCGACGTGGAAGGAGCGGGAGAACAACAAGAGGCGTGAGCGGCGGCGGCGTGCCATTGCCGCCAAGATCTTCACCGGGCTCCGTGCCACCGGCAACTTCAACCTCCCCAAGCACTGCGACAACAACGAGGTCCTCAAGGCTCTCTGCCGCGAGGCCGGCTGGGTCGTCGAGGACGACGGCACCACCTACCGCAAGGTCAGTAATCAGTTTGGTCGCTGATGCCTTCTCGATCGATCCGGTCGTGTTGGATCTCAGATGCGTAGATCTGGCCGGAGATGTGCTATAGACTCTTGTTAATTTTATGTTTACGCTTGTGGCAGGGATGTAAGCCGCCGCCATCGGCAGGGATGAGCCCGTGCTCGTCGGCGCAGCTGCTGAGCGCGCCGTCGTCGTCGTACCCGAGCCCGGTGCCGTCGTACCACGCGAGCCCAGCGTCGTCGAGCTTCCCGAGCCCGAGCCGCCTCGACAACAGCAACAACCCGAGCCCCCCGTCGTGCCTCCTCCCGTTCCTCCGCGGTCTCCCCAACCTGCCGCCTCTCCGCGTCTCCAGCAGCGCGCCGGTGACGCCGCCACTCTCGTCGCCGACGGCGTCGCGCCCGCCCAAGATGAGGAAGCCCGACTGGGACGTCGACCCCTTCGGCCGCCACCCGTTCTTCGCGGTCTCCGCGCCGGCGAGCCCCACCCGCGGCCGCCGCCTCGAGCACCCCGACACGATACCGGAGTGCGACGAGTCCGACGTCTCGACGGTCGACTCCGGCCGGTGGATCAGCTTCCAGATGGCGACCACCGCCCCGGCGTCGCCCACCTACAACCTCGTTAACCCGTCCGGCGGCGCCTCCAACTCCAATTCCATGGAGATTGAGGGGACGGCCGTCGGCCGAGGCGGCCCTGAGTTCGAGTTCGACAAGGGGAGGGTGACGCCATGGGAAGGCGAGAGGATCCATGAGGTCGCCGCCGAGGAGCTCGAGCTCACCCTCGGCGTCGGCGCCAAATGACGGTCGTCCCATTCATTATTGCCGTGCGAAAAAGATGGTTCCTATCGTGAAACCTCCAACACCAGCTGCTGATCATGGTTGTTGTTAGATCAGTGGTCAATGTGTATGATGAGTTGATGACTACGCATCGATGATGCGATTTGGGAGATTTCGTTCTAGCCTTAGGTTAATCTTGCTGTTTAATTCATTCTTACTACTACTAGATGCAGGAAAGATTGTTCATCTCGGCTGATTATTCATTGCTTCACTGTTCATCTTGGTGTTTCTTTGTCATGTGCATCTCCTCAAAATGTGTGACATCTGAGCTTGTGACCTTGTGAGTAGGAGTAGAAAAGTAGAGTGAGATAAAAATGCAGGGGAGATGATATTGAACTTTATGAATGATCTCTTTGACGTACCGTTAAACCCGTACAGTGAGCTCCCGGTTTACTGTCTCTTTAACTTGCTTTTGATTCTTTACAGTTTACGTAGTACAAAAATGTACACTGGCCAATGGGATTATACGAGCAAGAAGGAATCCATCTGATTCGCCACCGTCACGCCAACGCAAACAATGGCATGTCTGCGGCAAGCACGGGGAATTTGTCCGATTGCATATCAATCTTCACTGGGAGCAACTGAAGCACTGGGGGCAACTGGCACATTGCAGTTTGCAGTCTTGCAGATGGTTCGTCTTTTTATGGGTTGTTTGATCCAGAATATAAAAAAATTAAATTTATGTCACGGATATATTAAATATAGACCGATAATAAAACTAATTTTATAAATAAAGTTTATTTCGCAAGACGATTTTTTAAGCCTAATTAATTCACGATTAGTAAATGTTTATTGTAGCATCACATTCGCTAATCATGGATTAATTAGGCTTAATAGATTCGTCTCAAGAAATAGTCAAAAGTATGGGATAGGTTTTATTAATAGCCTATATTTAATACTTCTAATTAGTGTCTAAATATTTGATGTGACAGGGACAAAAAAAATTGGAGGATCTAAACAGCCTCTTACTTTGCTCCTAATATTATTTTGATCCGAATCATCCATTATCTGTTGTACTGTACTGTAGTAATTAGACTGGCCGGTATTAGCGTAACCTCAAAAGATTGTTCGGAGTATGAACTATGAGTAGATGCCAGTTAGATTAGATATACATATGCATAATGCAAATAATATTTCATCACTCGTTTACAGTATTTGTGGTAGTATGCTTTGAGGGCACGTACAACCCTGGCCACACCTATCTGTGGTCTCAACATGCCATGTAGGATGAGACTACTATATGGTCACAACCTTTACAATGTAGGCCACTTTATAGGTCCCCTCTTCCTCTCCCCTGATTCCCACTCCCCCTCTCCCCTCGGTCCTCACTCGCCTCTCTCTCCCTCTATGCCGCCGCCGCCGCTTCTCCATCCTCTTCTCTGCCGTCGCCGGCGGCGGCCACCTCTCCCTTCCCACTGCCGCCGCCGCTTCTCCCTCCCATTCTTTGCCATCGCCAGTGGCGACAGCCCTTCTCCTCCCTCGCCGGCGTCGATCTTAGTGGCGCGGAGGAGGCCGCCGGCGGCAAATCTGATCGTCAGCGGCGCGGAGGAGGCTGTCGACGGCGCGTGCTCGACGAATCTGCCGTGGAGGAGACCGGCGGCGACCTCGACGGTGAGCCGGTGACGAACAGGTATTCTTCTCTTCCAAAATCTTGTCGCGGGGGCTCCGCTATGAGGCCACAAGCTCGCCAATGCTTGCCTCAGCCGTGGCTTCGATTCTTCTCAGCATTAAGCTAACGTTCCTTTGCAAGTCATAACTTTCTCGTGAATTTTGTATTTCAGCCCCTAAATTTAACGTGACAGCTCCGACCACAGGCTTGAGGACTCGAGTTGTAGGTGGCCTGAGGTGCCGTGGTGATTGCAGGTGCCGACGAGAGGGTATCTCCAAACAGTGCCGACGAGAGGGTATCTCCAAACAGTGCCATTGTACAGTAGCGCAAATGGGCACGATCGCACGGACGGCCTCTTTCTGGGGCTAAAGCTGGCCACCCCACCTCAAATCAGATCGCATTCACTGTGGTAGCAGTGTTTTTTCTCCTTTTGCGAGATCATGCACTTCGGTATGGACTCGTGGTTGCTCGTGTCGTATATACAGTAACAATCCGTGGCAGCGTGTTAGTACGCTATCTGTAGCGTGACAATGAAACACCGAATGGACGGTCTCATTAATCAAGATTTGGTTTTCGATGTAGAATGGCTCGATCTGACGGCTCCCGATCGACTGCCTGTTGGCACGTCTCCGAGTCCACGGAGCCCCCAACTAATCTACCGTGGTTCGTCCGGTGTGCCTGCGTGTGACAGGGCACCCACCAGGTGCGCTCATGCGTGTGTGCATGGTCGGCGCCCACGAGACGGGGGAGCCCGACGGCCGACGCATATGGGACCCTTTACCATGTGGGCTTGTCCCGCCGACGCTTGCCATCGCGCGCACCAGTCAGCTGCACGCCGCACGCCACGCGCACCGAACGGCGCGGCGCGCGCCGGCGCATTTTCTCGAGTATATTTGGCGACACGTACGTGCTACGTACCGACCGTGTTCTACACCCCGCTCGTGCGTCGGCAGCGCCCCACCAGCCATGAGGAGGTTGGGAGCGGTTATATATTGCGGACAAAATGTTCCGGCTGTTGTGTAGCAGCAACATAACGACCGGCGACTCGGCGACCATGCAGTTTAGGTCGTTTTCTTGGTGCGTTGTCTATTCGTTTCATTTGAATCCTATTTAAGTACTACTCTCTCCTTTTCATAATGTAATACAAGTGTTTTGACTTTTTTTTCTTTTAACGTTTGACCATTCGTCTTATTAAAAAAATTATGTAAATATAAAAGATTATATGTTGTGCTTAAAATTCTTTCAATAATAAAGTAAGTCACAAATAAAATTTATAATATTTTTTATAATTTTTGAACAAGACTAATGGTCAAACGTTGCAATCAAAAAAATTCAAAACCCTTACATTAATACTACTATAAAATAGATGTATTACTACCTACTGCTTCCTCCATCATTTTCTGTTTAGCGGTAGTTAGTTCAAAAAGAACTATTACTTCTGTCTCATAATATAACTATTTCTATTTCTATATAGAAGTAATATTTTCTAGTATAATAAATCTAGACAAAGAATTGTCTAGATTCGTTGTACCAGAAACTATCACCTACACCTAGAAATAATTATATTTTGGGATGGAGGTAGTAACTGGTGTTAACATTTTTAACCAGAGGGAGTATTCGATACTACTCGATAAGACAACATTTGGACAACATATATCAGATTCGTTGTACTAGAAAACGTCATATTCAATATTAGTTATTACGAGTACTATTTTATGACCGGGGGGGATTATACAAAACTAAAAACATTGAAAGTTAAAAGCATATTAAGAAGTTCTTTGCAAAAGAATTCCTCTTAGAGCATGCAAATTTATATGAATGAAACTTATTTCTGGGGATGAATCTGGACATAGAAAATGGTTTGTTTTGAAACAGAGGGAGTATGTAGTAATGAACTAAGGAAACAACTGGACAACATTAGACTATTTTTAGTCGACACAATCTCAAATGTAAATATAATATATTTGAAGAGTAATTGCAGGGTCGGTATCATATGGAGACTATATAACAAAACAAAAACAAGACACATGTTAGAACGGAAAGAAAAAAAAGACAATGAATATAGGATACCCTTGCTGGCTGGCTGATAGCCCAGCAAGCCATTTGAAACTCAAAAAGCAATCTGCGGCGGAATAAGTTTACTTTACTCCCCTTATATTTACGTCGAGTTTAATAATCATCCCTACGTACAATACCAGAAAGGTTAGACCCTAAATTTGCAAAACCCATTTAAAAATAGGTCCTAGGACAATATGAAATGTGTGGTTCCAATATCATGGCATCCCGGTCAGTGAAAGACTAATTCAAAAAAATATGTGGGTCCAAATGTCAGTGGAAGCTCTTGTCTCTTCTAACTTACATATCACTGTCCTATCTCTAGGCCACCAGCGATGACTATGGTGGCTCGCTTGATCAGTGAGTCTGATCGAACTCAATGGCATCTATGACGACAACTGGCCAAGCTAACTTGATCTCCGTTGACCTCGTTATTGACCTTCTAGGAGGGGACAAGGAGATGCGTCGAGGGTATCTAGTGGACAAATAGAGAGCAGCAACCATCTCTATTTGGTAGAGCTCAAGCTCTTAAATCCTAGCTCCAATGAGAGTTAGCTCCTAGAGGTGTTGGAGATGGAGCTAGGAGTGTTTGGCTAGCTTGTCTACCTCTAGAAATTCTAAAAGTGGAGAATGGAGGAAGATGGACAATATTACCCTTGGCTAATTACTATTTTTTTGTGTGATTAATTTTTTAATATGCATGGTGACTTGTTGTAATTTTCAGCTATATATCAATGTTAGTATTTTTGCAACAAAGCAAGTACATAAGATAAAAAATTACAAATATTATTAAACAATTTTGATACTCCTAAATTTGTAGTCACCTCCACACACACACACACACACACACACACATATATATATATAACACATAATATTGTAGTAAATAAAATTCATTTCAAAAGACCATATATTTCATTTCCACCATCCTGCAATACTATGGTGTAGGTTATCACGAATTTCATCCATCGAAGCATCACCCGCACCATTGTTTGATGTATCAGAAATCTCTATAAGTGAAAAGAGAAACCTAAAGTGCAAAATCATGAAGCCACATCATCAAAAAAGCATGAACCATCAGATACAACACAACATTTAATATTCTACCGTTGGATGTGGATGGCAGTAGAGGTCTAGTAAAAGAAATATCACAAAGTAAAGATCCTTCGTGATTCTTCCACACACGTATGAGTGAGTTGCCATGGGCATGGCTCCAGCACACTACGCCTCCACTCACGCCTATTAATAGGCTGAAAGGCCCAGGCCTAACCCAATTTTTGAAAAAATAAATGGTATATTGATGCTAAATTGCAAAATGGTTTAACAAAAATTATAACACACCAATATGCACACACCAATCCAATTAATTAACACTACAAAAATTATAAATAGTAAAAAATCATGTATATGCATTTCTAGAAATATGGATAATTTGGATTTATTCCATCCCTTTCTATGCAATTAATTACATAAAAAAATTTTTGATCTTAATTCTTCCTTTTAATGGGGTGACATAAGCGAGTCATGCAGTGGTGAGTAGGATGTTAAAAGTGCTGCTGATGATGCATAACAATAATAATAATATCATTTAAATTTAGTTGAAATAACAATGAAAATTTCGTTATCAATTACATTAATAATAATAAATAGATATTTAGAGAAGTACTGCTGTGTTGAATATTATTAAATACATAAGTACACTTTAAATAGAAATCATAGATATTTGTCCATTGTTGGGTCATACAATGCATCTGTTTACCAATATCGATTAGGAACAAAAGCCAATGAGAGGTTTCGTGGAGATGAGACATTTATATTCTGGTATGAATATGAAAAATACTCCGTTGGGTTGGTAATAGATGGTCAGACAGGATGGGTTGAGGGTTTACTAACCCTTACCCAACAGGAGTATGGGTCTTATCTTGACGGTCCAGTTTGGTAGTTTGTGCGAGAATATGATATCGATGGAAACAAATTAAAAGAAGAGCGTCCAGATTATATAATAAGTCCTTGATGTGTTGATTTTCCTTTTAGAGGATCATATGCAAGTCTTGTCTCGAAGATAGAGTTAGGCCATGAGAAGGTAATTTTGGCTATAGAGACTATTTGTAATATTCCTCTAGATGGTACTGCACGTTGGTTTAAAATCCACAATTGTGTACACATTCTTATATTGTACTCAACGATCTATTTTTTGAATATACCGCAACATCTCTAGTATTGTGTGAAATGACATTATCTTTTATATCTAGATGAAATTGTAGGCACATAATCATGATCCCGTCAAACCTATGATTGAATGGATGCTAAAGTTTCTTTAGTTAGTTTATTGCTCTTTGCAAATTCCTCCACCATCTTTTAGGTTCCATTCTTGTTCTTTTTCAGCTTGTCCATCTTTGAACCCCCTCTCTTTCTCTTTGCACTTGGTTCATCTTCCTCCGTATCAGAGTTCTTATCATCCTCGACATCAGTTGCTTCATTACTCGGAGTTGGAACTGTGCATTGACCTAACGGCCAATGGTCAGCACCACTATTGCGAATATTTTCGAATATTTTCTGCAAGTCAATATTCACAAATTTTGCACATCCCGGTATGTCCTGCATATAACCACATTATTAAAAATATAAAACTATTTTTATAGTAATGTTGAATATAACAACACAAATTTAAAACTTCTTTTAGTTTCTTCCAACGGTCGGGATACTATAAAAATTAGGATATGATACCGGCTCTATAAGATCGTAGTAACGTAGGATACTAGGATACGTATCGAGATACTGACAATCTACTTCTGCAAGACATCTGTGCTTTGGGCTTTCCTACAAAGTCGGATTAGTAAAATGGTACTCTATGTATTTTTTTAAAAAATATAGGTTTCTCCCATTGCAATGGGGTGCAAGAGTCTTAATCCCACTGCAACACACACAGACACTGCACACGCACCCTCACGCGAAACACGCTCCCGAGTATCCGACCTCTGCACGACTGCACCCCGACTCCGATGCGAACGTGGAGGTATCGTAAAAAAACGACTTAAGGCGCACCGCCTGGGCCTCTTTTTTAAGATAACGGGTAGCCAGCAATCAGCCTCTTCAGCCGTCGCATTATCAACTCCAACCTCTTCCTAAACCCTAGAGCAATCTACTAGACCTAGCAAGAAGCGTAATACGAACATGGCCATCGTGATGAACAAGACGAGCTCTGTTGTCATGGAGGATCGCCGCTCCCGCTCCCGATCTTCTGCAATCCGCCGTGATCGTCCGGCATCACCGCGAGAGGCCCACGTCCGCCTCAACACCTCCTCCGTCGCGAGGAAAGAGGACGCAAACAGAGGAGGCAAGCCGCGGCCGGCGTCCAGCCGGGACGAGCGGTTGCCGCCACCGCCGCCGCACCGCACGAAGCGACGCCACGAAGACGACCACGGCCGTTACTACGACGACGCCTACCGTGCGTGCAAAAAGAAGCATATGGCCGACGAACCGGCAGCGCACGTGTCCAGCAGCAGCAGGACCAGACCATCGGCGCACGCGTCGCGCGAGAAGGAAGAGAGGCATGCCCGCGGCGGGCGCGACGCCGCGCCGCGACGCGAGATCAAGGATAGCAAGGATGACAACGGCGGGCGCCGTTCACAAGAGCGTACACCGGTGACCAGAAGACCGTGCGTCTCGCCACCAGCGGCGCCGGCGCCGGTGAAGCGGCCGGATTCGTTCGCGGCGCAAGAAGCGCTTACTGCCGCCATCGCGAGAGCACGTGAAGTCTTGCACATCCCGGAGCATGTGCAGAAGCTGAGGGAGGCGGCGCGACGGGAGATCGCCGCCATGGTCAGGACCGTCGAGTTCAACGATCCGTACATCTCACCCATGGACGCGCTCAAGCCCTGATCGATCATGGTGTGTACATCGGGATTTTTGTAGCTTATGTCTTCGTGATAGGTAGATGTTATTAGTTAATTAAGCTATGAATCAATGGCGTAATTTAGAATTCCTTTGCTGAACGGAGCAAATGCTCTGCAGTTAGAAAGAGCTCCTGATCGACATCATATGTACTGCTAGCTATACTGTTTCTATTGTGCACTAAACTAGAGTGTTCTCCCATGACATCGTATCATATTATAAGTTTGTTTTGACTTTGTTAAAATCAGACTATTTTAATTTTAACTAAATTTATAAACAAATGTACTACTAAATGAGAGTTCTATTTTTAAAATAAGAGTTTCACTTTCTTTTCGTTAAGATTGGGTAGATATATCCGTTGGTCAGAACTCAAATGTAATTCGGCTGAACGGATGTAGGTGGACGTAAGTACGTTCTGAGGGCGCCAACGTACACTCATGAGGATTGTGTCTGTGCAGCCATACTTTCATAATGGACTGTCATGCGCTGACAATAGAATTTACCTTCGTTTAGTGATCAGTAATTCAGACATCAAACATTCACTTGTTATTGTTGATAGTACACTGCGATGGACACCACACTCGATTACAGATTTGATAATATTGCTGTAATTCTTGAACGCGTACAAATTCTGTCAAAAAAATAATTAAGGAAACAGAGAAGCTTTTCTTTTCTCCCATGCAATATATCACCCGCTTGAGGCCGTCCAGTTGACGTCAACCCACCGTCATGGGTTTAGAATGGTGTGGCCGCTGCTATATTATCTCCATTCTTTACCAGCATTATCGTCTCATAGATCAAAGATGAAATACTCGCTCCTTCGTCGGAACAAGATTCTTGAAACCAGCGGCAAGAAAATTTGAATACTCAAATGCTACATAAGCACAACATTTACTCCTCGATGAATAATTACTATGTATGCTCATCGTGCTACTCAACTACGAGTTTATACCCTAATGCGACCAAAGTAGTGTCGCCCGCCTTGTTAACAACTTACCAGAAATACAGAGCACGCGGCGTTGCCGCAAGCCTTCCTCGAGCGGACGCGTTTCTATCCCAAACGGTAAAGGCCATCCAACGGTCACAACACACTGGGCTTTCAACCGGACGGACGAGATCGACCAACCCACGTAAACTTGGCAAACGCGCAACCCCGGCATCCTCCCATTCTCCCGCGCAACCCCGCCCCCGCGCGCGCGACTCCGACTCGAAGAGCGCCGCCTCTTAAGCCCCCCACTGGTCTGAGATCTCCACACCCATCCTTCGCTTCTTCCACTGCAACTTCCTTCCAAAACCCTAGAGTTTACGATCCTCTCCTTTAGCGGCCGGAAGAAAGCTAGCCAATAGCCATGAAGATGAAGAGCATGGCCGACATCATGAGGAAGACGAGCGTGGTCTCACTGCAGGAAGATGGTCTCCCTTCCTCTTTGATCCGCCGTACTCCACCGCCACGGCCGCCGCCGCAGCGCGATGTACGTGTCGGCCTCCGCCTCGGCGCCTCCTCCTCCGCCACGAGGGCAGATGACGTCACCAGGGCACGCAAGCCTCCGCTGCCGACGCGGCCACCGCCGCCGCCGCCGCCGCTCCACACCAAGCGCCGCCGCGAAGTCTACGACGACAACGACGACGACGCCTCGCGTGCCAGAAAGAAGAAGAGGCAGCACGAGGCCGAACCATCGGCGCGCGTGACGTCTGTCGTCAACACGACCAGTCGACCGTCGATGTCGACGGCGGCTCGTGCTGCGTCGACGCGCACGAAGGAGTCGGCGCCGAGCCTTGCCCATTGCTCCGCGTCGCGACGCGCGAGAGAGAATCGTAGAGGACGCGGCCAGCGCCGCCGTTCGCGGGAGATCAGCGCATCGGCGACGCGCCGCCCGCAGCCGGCGCAAGACGTGCTGAGATCGGCCATCGCGAGGGCACGTGTGTTTATGGACAGGCGGGAGGAGATCGCGGCGCTCAGGGAGGAGGCACGGCGGGAGGTGGCGAGCATGGTCAGGACCGTCGAATTCAACGACCCCTACATCTCGATCGCGGACGTGTTCAAGCCCTGAGTGATCGATCATGGATTCATGGTGCATGAGTCCCAAGGTATTTTGAAGCCTTCGTGTTATAGTTCGAGATGGGTAGTCCTTAGTTATAAGCATATGTGTTATTGTGGTGCACTAAGTGTTAATGTTGAAATCCTTGGAAATTTTGTTGTGAGCCAACAGAGCAAATTATTAACTATCTTGGTGGCAGTAGTAATTATGAGCAGTAATATCATTTGTAACTACAATGTTTATTCTGAGCTGGATAATGATGCTGTTAGTAAATAGACAGTATTTCAGTTCTTTAATTCCCCTCTGCTTCTTTTATTCGCAATTTCTGTGATACCGTCACAATCCCGCTTAGCCACTCGTGAGCTTTTTTAGTTTTTGAATCAGTTGGGGCCAAAACATTTTGTTCTTGGGCCATCCAGCCTACTAACTACCCATCAGGCCCAGTGGCTTGCTACGCTCAATCCCCACACCAACCCACAGCCCTCTCTCCTCCATCTCTCTGACGGCGGCAGTACGGCGAGACAGGTGGGCGCCGACGGCTAGGCTAGGGCGCCGGAGAATCTGGAAGGAGGAGCTAAGCCGCCGATCCCGCGTTGGGGCAGGAGGGGCCGGAAAGCCTCCGGTGTCCTAGGCGTCCAAGCCGCCAAGGGGGGAAGGCTTCCAGGCCGCCAGGGCGTAGCTCCGCAGCGGTGTGGGAGGGGGAGTGGCTGGCCACCGGTCCCTAGGAACCCAGGCCCTAGGGCCGGAAGGCGGGAGGGCACTTCGCGAGAGACGGCGAGGGCCATCTGACCCGGAGAGTTCTGAGGTGAGTGGATGAAATCCTTGAATCCCCATTGTCCATTTGAAATTTTTGAAAATGTGAAGTCCCTGAATGAATGAATATTACAAGTGCTTATCTATCCATCTAGAAAATCTAGGTCATGTGATAATTTAATTTTGATCGGTGGTGCTGATTGTCAAATTGTGAAATTTTAGAATGACTAAAGTTTCAAAGTTACAAGTTACAAATCATGGCAATTGACAAAGCACAAAGCTGAACGTATTTTGGAGTTTGTTAATATTAGTTAAGATTTCACTAATACGAACTGTTTATGCTTTATCTGTGCTACTATTTGTAATTTGATGTATGGTGCTGTGATTTTTTCTTGAATAACATCTTACTTTGAATATCCAGTCGTGAAATTCTACATCCACCATTGTTTGTTGAGCAACTTGGTAGCAATCACAATAGAGCGTCAAGAGGCAGTTCTGGCATTGCAAGTGCAAGTAGTAAGTTTAAAATTTGATTTGATTTCCTTTTACTAATTTGTTTTGGAAATTAGGAGGCCAGAGGCAAATCGCTTATTACCATACCATACTCACAATTGAGTCTCTTACTCTACTCAAACTATAGGTACCACACAAAACTGACAACTGGGCATTGCCTTCTTTGAGTCCTATCACTGGATGCTTGCCAGCCCCATTGAGCCACCCCCAGTACCTGAGCTGACACTCCAGTTTCAGAATCTTAACCTGCTATTCTGACTGCAGCCAGACCTCATTGGAGCCTCAGAATTTCTAATTAATGTCTCTTGCTGCGGCTGTTTCTCCACCTTTCCCGCCATCATGGGCCTATCAAATCCGCATGGCTGCCTCCCAGGGCCAGTTCCTTCATGCCATCTCCCTCTTCCTACAAATGCGCTCCTCTGTTGCACCCCGATCATCTGTTCCGGCCTCCCTTCCTGCTGCACTCAAGTCCTCTGCTGCCCTTGGCCTCTGTACCCTCGCCACATCTCTCCATGCGCTCGCCATCCGCTCCGGTGCCTTTGCTGACCGCTTTACCGCGAATGCCCTTCTCAACATGTACATCAAGCTTCCAGCTTTGCATCACCCGTTCAGGACAGATGGGCCTTCTGGAGAAAGAGGTGTGGAATCAGCTGCATTAGAGAGCGTGCAGAAAGTGTTTGATGACATGCTCGAGAGGGATGCAGTGTCTTGGAACACATTGATATTGGGATTTGCAGAGAACAAGAGGCACCAAAAAGCTCTGAGCATGGTTAGGGTGATGTGGAGGGATGGATTTAAGCCTGACTCATTTACCCTGTCAAGCGTGCTGCCAATCTTTGCGGAGTACGCTGATATCAATAGAGGCATGGTGGTCCATGGGTTTGCAATCAAGAATGGACTTGACAATGATGTTTTTATTGGAAGTAGCTTGATTGACATGTATGCTAACTGCACTCGGATGGATTACTCTATGAAGGTGTTCAACAGCTTCTCAGACTGTGATACAATTCTGTGGAACGCGATGCTTGCAGGTTGTGCACAAAATGGGTCAGTTGAGGAGGCTCTTGGAATATTCCGCCGGATGCTGCAATCTGGAGTTAGGCCCGTGCCTGTGACGTTCTCAAGCCTCATACCTGCATGTGGCAATTTGGCATTGTTGCCTCTTGGAAAGCAGCTGCATGCCTATTTGATCCGTGCCGTATTTAATGATAACATATTTATATCTAGCTCCCTTATTGACATGTATTGCAAGTGTGGAAATGTTAGCATTGCTCGCCGTGTCTTTAATGGGATACAATCACCTGACATTGTATCATGGACTGCAATGATCATGGGTTATGCATTGCACGGTCCAGCAACGGAGGCTTTTGTGCTGTTTGAGAGAATGGAGTTGGGAAATGTGAAGCCTAATCATATCACTTTTCTAGCAGTTTTGACTGCATGTAGTCATGCTGGCTTGGTGGACAAGGGATGGAAGTATTTCAGCAGCATGCCTGACAAGTATGGAATTGTTCCTTCCCTTGAGCATTGTGCAGCACTTGCGGATACCCTTGGTCGTGCAGGAGAGTTAGATGAAGCATATAATTTCATCTCTAAAATGAAAATAAAACCCACTTCAAGCGTCTGGTCCACCTTGTTGAGGGCTTGCAGGGTCCATAAAAACACTATTTTGGCCGAGGAAGTGGCCAAAAAGATTTTTGACCTTGA
Organism: Leersia perrieri; assembly: GCA_000325765.3. NCBI lineage: Eukaryota > Viridiplantae > Streptophyta > Magnoliopsida > Poales > Poaceae > Leersia > Leersia perrieri. The sequence continues at coordinate 17,426,936 of CM002485.1, read as the reverse complement.
ACCTAGGAGCATGGGATCTCATGTAATTTTGTCAAACATGTATTCAGCTTCTGGGAGATGGAATGAAGCAGCACACCTACGGAAATCTATGAGAAAAAAAGGTATAAAGAAGGAACCAGCTTGCAGTTGGATTGATGTGAAGAACGAACTGCATGTGTTTGTAGCTCATGATAAGTCCCATCCCTGGTACGATAGGATTATTGATGCACTGAATGTTTACTCAGAGCAGATGATTCATCAAGGATATGTGCCCAATATGGAGGATGTTTTCCAGGACATCGAAGAAGAACAGAAGAGAGATGTGTTATGTGGTCATAGTGAGAAACTTGCTATAGTATTCGGTATTATCAGCACACCACCTGGAACAACAATACGTGTGATGAAGAACCTCCGAGTTTGTGTTGACTGCCATACGGTTACAAAATTTATTTCGAAGATAGCTGCAAGGGAGATTGTTGTGCGTGATGTAAACCGGTTCCACCATTTTAAAGATGGGAACTGTTCCTGTGGAGACTTTTGGTGATTTAGGATGTCTTCAAAAGATTGAAAGCATGCTAGCTGGTGGTTGAATGGCTGAACGTCATCGCCATAAGCAAGGGTAGTTGACACACTATGCCCCTGCCATCTACAACTCATCTTTTTCTTTATGCAGTCAAGATGCCGGGCCAGCTATTCCAAGTTCCCCTTGCGTTTTGTAAGAATTTCTTATGACGGTATGGATATTGGCTACTGGAGATCCGTAGGTGATCTGTGGTCGATATGAGTGGTGCTCTAGGAGATGGAAGAGAATCACTGACCCATCGGCCCATCTCCTTCCATTGCATGATCAGGCTTTGTTGGGGAGAGATGATGTTATGGCTGAAACTGGAGATGATCAGATGACTAAAATTGGTAAGATTATTTGCAATCCATTGTATCACGCCCTTTGTAATCTTCTAATTTTCTTCTCTTAGATTGGAAATCTTGTGCCACACTTACATCTGTTTTTGAACGTATGGATTCTCTTCAGATAATGAACTATAGGAAGATGCAACTTGCAGAGTTAGTCAGGAAGATACCACAGATAATTTGTAGGTTCAGAAATGGTTTTTGTGACTGCCACGTCTTCAGCAACCTCGAGTTGAAGGTCTGGAGGGCACAGGTGCACACCCATGGTCATTCGATGGATTCCTTGAATGTTCTTGCAACAACTTTGTTTTTAGCTTGTCAACTTGAAACATATCGAACTCGGAAATTCCAGATTATATGCCAAATATGTTGGTGTGTTATTATTGCTTCTATACAATGCTGAGATTTGTACACAGTAAATGCTCTTATATATTCAGTTTTGTTGCGATTGATGCATTTCAAATAGATATCATCATATCATGGAGCACTGGAGTGGTTTTAGCCAATGGGTTTGTTCCGCCTTCATATGAAACTTCTCTTACTGCTTATTTTTTTGCCGGGACGTCTGAAGACTTAGCCGTCCAAATTCATTAAGATTAGGGGAGAAGAGTTCGAAAATTAAAAAGATACATGATCATCGACAGAAGGCTGTCGATAGAAGGAGAGGGACGCACCCCACCTGCTCTAGAACAACTTTCAAACTGAAAGAGACACTGCTTATTTTGATTCTTCAAACACATGATGTACAGCCAAACAAATTTGAAACCCACATTCCTTTTTTGTTTCTCAATTTTCAAATTCCAACAAACGCCAATTTTATCCATGTTCTTCTAAAAGATGCCAAGATGTGATTGAAGTAAACCAGAACGGCATTTTCTCCCGTTTTTCACTATTCTCCGCTTTTGCTGGCGAATGCTATCCTTTGATCGCCATCTATAGGCATGAACACATGATCAGCTGAAATAATTAGGTATAACTAATTGCTTTCAGACAAAACAGGGCAGGAGTGAACTAATGCTCAAGCTTGCCAAAACTAAACAGAGTAAAGAGTTTATATTCTTTGAAGCTCAAATTCACAAATCATGTTCTATTCTATTTTCGGAGCTCAAATTACTATATCGAAGCTGCCCTGCAAAGAGATTCTATATGTATACAAATCTGAGTACTAAAAATTCAGTGCTAACACAGCAACGCTTCCCACTCTGACATGGAAAGTGCCGACTTGAAGCAGCAGCCGTCTCCTTCCCCTATATAAGCAAAGCTGTAGCCATCTCTGCAATTCTTCATCCACCAACTCGATCGTTGATTTTTCAGATTCCTAAACCCTAAATCAAACCCAGATCTCCCGCCTCCCTCTCAAGCTATCCCTCGAGCAAGAAACCCTAAGAGAGACACGACCATGGCGGGCGCCGTCGACGACAAGGCGTCGCCGTCGCTCAAGATACGCATCCGCCTCAAGCGACCCGCCCGCGTCGACGCGACGGCGGAGGACGACGCCGGCGAGGTCGCCGATCGGGTTCCGACGGAGCCGCTCTCCACCAACGGCGCCACCAAGCGCCGCCACGGAGAAGGCGAGGGGGCGGATGGCGCCGCCGCGAGCGCGAGCAAGAAGAAGCAGGCGAGCGAGCCGGCGGCTTCGTGCGTGAAGGAGGAAGAGACCCTTGTCCGCGCCCACGCCGCCGCCGCCGTCGGCGACGAAGAAGACTCTACGCCGCCGTGGCCGCCCCGCGCGATCAAGAACGGCGAACAAGCGGCGCGGGCGGCGGGGTCGTGCGTGAAGGAAGAGACCCTGGTCCGCGACCACGCCGCCGCCGTCGGCGACGAAGACGACGCGACGCCCCGGGCGATCAAGAATTGCAAGAACGGCGAGCGGGCGGCGCGGGTGCCTTCCGCCGGGACAACCACACCGGCGGCGGCGCGGGCGCCGTCGTGCGCGAAGAAAGAGACGACCCTGGTCCGCGCAGACGCCGCCGCCCGCGACGACGACACGACGCCGCCGCCCCGCTCGATCAAGAACCGCAAGAACGGCGAGCGGAGGAAAGAGAAGCACGGCAAGAGCGCTCGAGAACGCGCGAGGGCGAGAAGCCCGCGCACGCCGGCGGCGCCAGCGCCGGCGCCGTCGAGCACGAAGAAAGGGACCCTGCAGGTCCGCGCCCGCACCGCCGCCCGCGGCGACGACGGAGCGCCGCCGCCTCGCGCGGTCGTCAAGGAGAGCAAGAACGGCGGCGAGCGAAGACAAGAGAATGCCGGCGGCGAGCGAAGGCAAGAGAATGCCGGTGGCGAGCGAAGGCAAGAGAATGCTGGCGGCGAGAGCGCGCGACAGGGCGCGACATCGGCGCCGTCGCCGTCTCCATCGCCGGCGGCGCAGCCGACGAATTCCAATGCAGCGACGAACCCGGTGCGCGAGGCCATCGCCAGAGCACGTCCAGTTAGTCAAGACAGACGGCAAAGGGAAATAGCGCGGCTGAGGGAGGCGGCGCGACGGGAGATCGCCGCCATTCGCAGGACCGTCGAGTTCAACGATCCGTACATCTCACCCCAGGACGCGTACAAGCCTCTTGACAAGCCTGACGACAAGCCATGATCATGGCGTCATGACGAGATTTTTCTACCAGCTCGGTTTAGGGTTCGAGGTATGTACTATAGTTGTTAAACATGTGTTAGAGTTGACACCGTTGGCAGTTTTTTGTTGCGAGCCAATTGCTTGTTTATGATTCTTTCGTTGGATTTGAGCAAATTGCTCTGCTGTTAATAGATGATGCATGTATTCAGATGTACATTGCATGTTTTTGAACTGAAAGTGACAGAATTTTGAAAAGAGGAGTGGCACTTTCTTTTGGTTGTGACTGATTGTTCATAAATCCGAAGCATATGTACTGAATTCAGCAGTATCAGGAAGCCCCTGAACATGCGGGCTAGAGTTCAGGGCTTCAAGACAAACCAACTGCCCAAGGTGAGCAGTGAGCTCCCAGAAACCCCTCCAACCTGAACTGAAGTCACATATTCAGGACCATAGTCCTCTGAATATATTGAACTTTTTGTATGTTTCATCAAAGTTATCAATACAATATGCAGACAAAATTAGTTCATATTCAGAATACAGAAGCATTGTCGCACAAAATCACTTGATCGAAAAATTCCCAGCTTAATTCAGACTTTTGGTGAAGTGCCAGTCATGCAAAAGTTGTTCACGGGAAAGAGATTCACTGTCAACGTAAAGAAGAAACCAATCAGCTCCACTATATCCTCGCCAATGCTGCTGGACTGATTGGAATAATGCCAGAGGATGAGACCAGAGCATCAATAGGAACATCTGTTGAGTTGACTGGGATGATGCCTTCTTCCAGAATTTGCACCGAGTATGAAAGTGCGACTTCAAAATACAAAACCAGACCATTAGTCTATCATTTGAAAAGATAGTTCTAGATCCTATTTCATCATTAAATATATCTATGAACTGCAATGTGCAAAAGTATGCCTGCTATGGTATACATACTTCATGGGCAAGCAGAAGTAAATGAAAATGCAAATACAGGTTTTTTGTTCGGTTAAAACTAGAATGTAACTTCCAGTTGACTTGTACCATGTGGTTAACGATCTAGTTAGCATGATCTAGCTTCTGATTGGACCAAGAATCCCTGATACCCTTCGTAAAATCGTAAGAGATTTTGAAAGTTTGTTCGGATCTGATTGTGAAATTTGGTTCAGTATTGTGGGCCAAACAAAACAATCGTTGTAGTAGAAATTACAAAACACCATGGTACCTCATGGAACCAACAGAATATATTAGGCAAATAACAGTATGGCCCGCTGTTCATGGTGGTGGTGCTACTTCAAAACAGTTCACTTTTCTCCTGTTTTTTATGTAAAGGGGCCAATTTGGGCCTGAGGGCAAAGTAGAGAAACCAATAGTATACTTTTCATAACTATAATCAACTAAAATGACATAACATGCCAAAGCCATGTGCTAACAAATAACTAAAAGAGTCTAAAGTAAAGAAAAACAACTGAACTTCTGACAATATTCACATCATACCTAGAAGAGGCTGGTCCCACCCTTTCTCTTTAGCAAGTTCTTGATATCTCATCAAGAATGTGTCATAATACCTTCAATGAACAAACATACAAACATATAATTTAGATGAAGTAAGTCAAACTGGCATAAATGAACTACAGGTGACAGGTTGCGGTAAAAAGATTTGATGCTCATGTGCTCCCTGGCATTATATGCATATTAGAAGCACTTGACGAGTTGTGGATCAGTTAGAAAATACTGTTAAATTAAATAAGGTATAACAAAACTAATCTGCAGAGACATCATATTCTTTTTCCCCCAAAGGGGAAATAAATACACATCACAGAGCTAATGAGGCTATAAAATCTAAAAACAATGAAAAGTCCATGCCCATATGTATAGCCTGAATTCTTCAAATTAACAGTGAACAAAGCATAGAAAGTAAGTTCTGCATCTAATTGTCGAAATCATGACATGCCATGAACAAGTTGTTGAGTAGCACCCGAAGTTAGCAATTGAACCACTTCAGGGATATTGGACGAAGATGACACCAACAGCATTTGGTAACTTCAATATAGGCAGCTTTTGAACTGAAAGATAGAATAATGTGCAGACCTACCCTCCACCGCGTCCCAATCTTCGTCCAGTTCTATCAAAAGCTTGTCCTACATGAATAACAATCATTATTCAATTGAATGTTCAGTGACAAAGGATGCAGTGTAGTAAATTAGTACCAGATAAAGGATTTAAGGGAGCTTACCAGGCAATAGAAGAAGATCAACAGGCGAAGAGGCTGACAACACTGTAAGGATTAAAAGAGGATCAGTGCAATGCATATACATCACATTAGCTACCCATTGATGCTTTAACTTAATTAAACAAGGAAAAGTTTCATTGTATCACATAGATAAACTTCATACCTTCTTCTCGAGCATTCCCACTACCATCAAGTGATGATGGTTCTAAAATGTTCATTGAATTCTTAACCAAATCATCCATGGAAGTGATTTTGAGCATCCGCATATTGCGGTTCTTATCTTCCACTCGAGGAACATAAAGATCCTTTGCATGTCCATGCTCTGAAACAAACCAACTGTTAAAATCAGCACAAAACAAGGGGGCATATCTGTATATAGTACTCACCAGAATTTGGGGATAAAACTTCTGCCAGTATTTTTGATGTATCAACTTCTCGCAATTGTGCACAGCTTATATAAGCACAGATCTGTTTGCTTTCTTTGAACCAAGTAGAGTTCAAAATTGTATTTTGAATAGCCTGGTCTGGAAAATTAAGAAAAAAATCACATCCAAAATTTTTAACAAAGCAGCATAAACAACCAGCAACAGAAGCGTAAGTACTATTGACATCTGCATTACAGGTCAGGTCTCTGAAGAGAAAATAACACAAGGTAGAATTTATTATTTTGTTTTTCAGGGATTTATTGAGAATAAGACTCCTGTCATGTTCATTCTAACAAATATCTACTTTGTTCCAGTTACAGAAACAACGGCAGCAATCCTCGTTTCTCTTTAGTGTCTTCTGCGATTCTCTCATAATAGGTACATACAACTTCAATTCAATGCATCCATAGACGAAATGTTAAAGGAGTCCTTTCATCAGGTTGGAATACCCTACGGCAATCCCTTGAATGCTAAGTTGCTATCTACTGATGAGAAATTGAAATGTATCACCGAATTTAAATTGCTTGCTCATACAGACATAATTTCACCACTCCTTTTTGTCCTGAACTAATAATACGTGCCAATAGCAGCACAGTGCAAGAAGAAGCTCTAGTCGGCAAATCGACGAGCAGTTGGTGGCCATCGGCCAGGCGATTTACATCACAGACACCGAAATCAACTGTTCAGGCAAGCCGGAGAGAAAAGGGGATCACCTTCGCTGGCGCGCTGTTCGGGGGAGAGGGCCCTCAGCGCCCTGCGCACCTCGGACCGCAGCGCGCGCTTCTGGTCGGCGACCGCCTGCGCCGCCGCGGTCGACATGGCGGCGGAGGAGGCGGCGGCGGGTACCGACGGGGACGCTCGCAGCTGCGGGAGAGTGAGGAGGTGGCGGTGGCGGCGGCGGTAGGTGGGAGAGGGTGCGGGGCGGGGCAGGTGGAGGAGGAGGCGCACCATCAGCGAGGTCGCGCCATTTTTAATCATCCCCCTCGTGAGTGTTTGCCTCTCTCTGCCTCTGCTGCCGTGTTGCCAGTCTCACCACCGGTCACCGGCTCACCGCGCCGCCATCCCTGAAACTATTCCGGCCACTGCCGCTGCGGGCCGCGGCCTTTAGCCTACTCTCGGGTGGAGGTGAAATGGGCCGGGCCGAAGGCCAACCTGTGCATGACGAAACCTAATTCGAATCGGCCCCAAAGGCCCAAGTCTCCCGCGTTTGAAGGTGTCGCGTTCATGTCAACCACGCTTCTACGACGCCACAAAGCGAGCCATCTGGCGTTCCCTGTTACGTTGGGCTCCCCTAAAATTTAAATTTTCAATCTTAATTTTGAAGTTGATTTTGAGGGTTCTTTTTTTCATCGTAATCCTTTTTTCAACCTTAGAATTCAAATCGTGAATGATACAGATGCAAAAGTTTTATCTATAAAATTATTTTTTAGAAAAGGCTTGGATGTTCATTACTCTAGTATGGTTGGAACTTGAGTATATGACCCCTATGTACTCTCAAGTTTGAACTCCTGAAACTTTTACCAATACCAGTGCTATCTATGCAGTGCAGATGTTATTTTAAGTGCCATATGTCACAAGCAAGTCTTCTGGTGTGTTCCTACTACTGTCAGTAAATGGCCAACATAATACTAGTCTTGGTCAAGTTTTGGCCATGTGGTTCACATTGCTTAGGGTATAAACCAAAAAAAAAAATCTTCAGGTTTAATCAAGCAATTCTGCGGTAGGTTGATTCTGATAACTAGTGGTCAGCATAGGAAAATGAGCGAACACAATCTTTTCATAATGTTGAGTGAGTTAGTGAGAGTTCAGCTGAAACGTGAGTTGTATATGATATACCCCTACAACTACAAGCAACAAACACAAACAAACTAGTAGTAGTTTTTCTAATTGTTCAAGTACCCAACCAAACTTATACTAGTAGTAGTTTTTCTTGTACTGATTGTGATACATGTTAAGTATCATCATGATAGAACTGAATAGAATAGTTTGCTGTTCATGCAGATTCGGAGAATCCACGGCAGGAATTTCTTACACCTGCACAGTATCCTTTTTCCTGAAAATATTGTCATTGTAAGGATTTTGTTCAGATCATGATAAGATCTTCAAGTGCCACTCTGTCCGTTGGTCTTTTCTATAGTTCATGATCGTCTATTTCAGATGTGCTATTTGGCATTTAGATTGATACAATTTATGGAATCGATTTGTGTATCTGACTGGTCTAACAGTGGAGTGGATAAATGATTATAATTGGATCTATTGCATGACAGTGATATCTTGGCAGCAATGCTTCCAACTGTCTCAGGAAAGAAGACAAGTCAAAGTCTGAACCCAGTCTAAAGATGAAACGGAACCACAATAAAAGATAATGCTCATCCCAGTCAAATGAGTGGAAAACTTGAGGAATTCTTGACAGAATTAACATACTACTGCTACCCCCTTCGTCCAAATTTATAAGCATTCCGATAGGATATAACATATTTTAGTACAATCAATCTGGAGATAACTAGACAAAGGTGAAAATCAATCAATCTTTTTTCTGTTCCCTTAAAAGAAGACTTTTCTTTTTTGCACGTTTTCTAGAACTATGGAAAGGGTAAAAGGCTCACCTACATATTATTAGTCTTTTCCTCTTCCTTGAGGTGCATGCATTTCTGTAATGTGCTCATGGCTCCGGTGTCAGATGTTGTAATGCACATATACAGATGACGTAATGGCATTTTTTTTAGGAACGCTCAAAATATTTGCACTTCTTTGCATTAGGAAAGGACAGAAATGACCGTTTTTGTACATTATAAAAGCGTTTTTCTTTTTTAGGCAAATGACAGCAGGAACTCTCCCGGCTGCCGGTATATATTAGTGGGAGAAAATAACTAAAAATAGTTCAAACTGTAATTTTTTTGTCAAAATGTGCCATTTTCTCGAGTTTGTAACTGTCTGAAACTCCAACTTTTTACAGCATGTTTACCTACATATTGGGACAGTAGCATAACCAGAACTCTCTACTAGTAGATAGTGTTTTAGACCAAAGAAAGTGGGAAAACGATCAAACTTACATGATGACATTTGCCTCATGACGCCACATAACCCGGTTCAATCCATCAGGTGGTGATCTTCGCTATCACCAATGATATCCATGCATCTAGCAATCCTTTCCATCTCATCGAGTAGAGATGATATCCGACCTACTAAGTCCTAAATCCTGTCTTGTCCATACCCAAGTCCCACCACCAGGGAGTACTAATTGTGCAGAAAAACGCTTCTAAATGCATAATTTGAAAGTCTGGAAAGATCATTCTTGATTTTTTTTTTGGAGGGAACTATTCTTAATATGGAAAGACCAATTCAAAGAAAACATCATAAGCATCAGTATATTATTGCCTGAAGATTACATACATGGTTGTAAAATCCAGCCATCCAACAGCTATATCATTCATCCATTATCTAAAAAAAACAGCTATATCATTCATTTCTGTCCTCCTAACCAATCTAGCATTACAATAATTAGTCTTTGGAGTGGTCAAGTTCATGAATGTGATGTACATGCAGCATTGTTAATTGAGAGGCCCTTAATAGTCGAGATTTTTCTGACAGACCAAACGATCGAAAGCTACTAGGGGAGAGAAAAGGTAGGAAAAGGGGAATCAATGCAGAAAAAAAGCTTGAAAAGAAAGTCGAGTCATGGTGCACGAGGAGCAACAATTATTTTATCCTTCGTTAATACTCATGCAAAGTTGATTAAAGTTTAAATCCTTTTTCTAATGGTGTTTAACATTTGACAGGAAGAGATCGATCAAACCTATACGATGCCACTCAAAAAAAATATAAATTTTGAGCCTTTTCTTAAAAAACCTTTTGTTATTACCTGTTCAGCCATGTTTCGGTGTCATGCATGTGAGGGAATCAAAGATTATGAGCTGAAACAAAAACAGTTTAATCTGACAGGCACGGCGTTGTTGACCATGGACTACTACTTTGTCATAGCCAGCAGAAGAGCCTCGCTCTATGCAATGAACTGGACACAGAGTGACCACAATTCACAAAGAATATAACGCAATAGGCATCAAAACTAGAAGAATCTCAAAGCCAAAATGGTCCATGAGACAGCTCGCGCTATACTGTCGGCTCACATAAAGACGAGCAGAATCCAGTGCCCAGAAAATTATTGTGTGTCACAACCTCGTTGTCCTGGTATTATTTGGCACTATTTATGTACTATATGTGGTGTCAATTGCGTATAAATCGATAAATCGTAGTCTCGATTAACTGACATGCGTTGACCTGTACTTTTCTACAAATGGAGCCGAGGATGTCGATCTAGAATGAATGCACGAGCTTTGGCCGGTCAAAACCTATCAGATCATTGCACACCTCGTCATGGCTGGACGTCACTTGCCATCCTGTGTGAACATGAATCATCCATCATCACAGCAGTTGAAATCGCTAACGTCTTCCTCCTCACTCCCCATCCTCTATATATAGGCATGTATACCTGCAGCTTGCGAAGGCACAGCAGAAGATCATAGTACATAGCACTATAGCAGTATCTTCAGATAGCAGGAAGAAGATAGTGGCAGGAGTGTAGTACAGTAGTAGTGTACATATCTGCAGAGATGAGGGCAGGGGTGTGTTCTTGTCTTCTTGAGGGGGTTTGGGTCCTGTGATCAGGAGAGATGACACCGACATCGCTGGATTGGTTAGTGGTCTTGCACCATGATGAATTGATGATCCGTTTGATGCAGGTGTCATCTCCCCTGAACATAGGACTCACTGATCCTGAATGCATGAGTAACTTGTTCATCAGTTTCTTTTTTTAGACTGGTAATTCTTCAGTTTCATCAAACACCGTGTCTTCTTGATTCCTCTTTTCTTCATTCGCTTGCATATGCAAATGCCAGCTTGTCTCCTCGATTGGTCTCTCTCTCTCTCTCTCTCTCTCTATGATTACCTGCAGGTGAAAAGATCTCTGTTTTCAGACGTAGACATGTGAGATGGACATATATTGCAGAGTCACCTTACAAGGTTTACCATCTATCCTTGACAGGAAAGACAGTAATTTAGGCGTCACACAGCTGTAAATAAACCCGGCCTCTACACCTTGTGAGGGTGTATACAGCCTACTTTTGCATACTTGCATACATATGTGATTCATCCTATCTTAGATTACTTCATATCCCTCAGGAACATGGCGCTCTATGTATTTCGCATAATTTCAGAAACATGCATGGATACCGGATACGGAATTGTCTTTTTTCTTTACACAGGTTCAGGTTGTGTCTGTTTTTAATTCTGCTGTCACTACGGCTTTCTAGTTTTCTACTACAGGCTGCAGTCTGCAGGGCAGAATATCGAAGAATCCGCAGGCGAGACGCACCCACGCGGCCACGCACCAGCCCGAGCGCGGCTTCTGTTTGGTCGAGCTCCATCACGAGTGGTCCCAAATGATTCAACGGGAATGATTCAACGGGCTGCAGGCCTTCGGACCTCACGGCGAGGCCGCATTATCAGCATAGCACGGCCCAGGCCCAGTACAAGCAGGAGGAAGGGAATAACTCTCTCGCCTTCTGACTTCTCATGCGTTATCACGGTCCATACAAAGAGAAGCGTTTTCACGGGCCGACAAGGACACCGAACACCGGATCGCCGGCTCGCAGCGCACAAAACAGGGGCGTAAATACACTTCGAAGTGTACCACACTATGTAGTATGTACTATTAATGTTGATATTAACTCGCCGTGTCAATTTGGGTAAATTTATTCCACCCTACGTTTGTCAAGCGCACCTAAAATCCTCAAGGGTAAATCTCGTCTCAAAAGAACAGGTACTTATTAAACTAGAGGAACCTTTTTGAAGAAAAAGGGATAAATGATGAACATTGAGGATTCCCATTGATAATTCTCACGAGCTCACAACAAAGGTTTATTATTCTTCTCCCAAGACAGACCAACCCATCAACTCATGAACATTGCATAAGTTCCAAGTCTAATTCCACCCCCGTCCAACATTGCATCTATCTGTTAGTTCCACATGAACACCACAGGGCTCCTGACCTGATGCTTCCGATTCTCCCACGAGATGTGCCCGAAGTCCAAGCTCTGATTCACGTGTCTTCTCGCCACGCTCCTGAACTCTACCGTGTAGCTCTTCTTCTCGTTCTTCTTACTGAACTCCAGGGTCGCCGGCGAAACGGTCACCTTCACCCCGGCCGGCGCCGACACGACCACGATGTACTTCTCCGGCTTCTCGTACACCTTTGTCACCGTCCGCGTCAGCGTGCGGACGCGGGTTCTGCCGTTGAACGCGACGACGAATGATGGGTAGTTGAGGTCGGCCGGGCCGCCGGCGGGGAGCGGGCTCGGGCACCCGGCGATGTCGGGGACGAACAGGCGTAGCTGCTCGACGGTGTAGTTGAGGCTGCAGAGGAAGTCGACGTAGTCCTTCACGCCGGCGTCGTACACGAGCCCCGGGTCGACGGCGAGCTGGGGGCGGACGTGCCCCGCGCCGGTCGCCAACGGCGTCGCACTCGTCAAGTCGGCGGCGCCGGTGTCGACGACACCCTGGTCGGCGATGTCGCGGCCGGTGTTGTCGAGCGTGGCGGCGGTCGTCATCATCGCGGAGCGTATCATCGCCGGCGTCCAGTCGCTGTGCTTCTTCCTGATCAGCGCCGCGACGCCGGCGGCGTGCGGGCACGCCATGGACGTCCCCGATAAGATGTTGTACTCGGATGTCCTCCCGTCCACCGACACGGGGATGTCGCTGGGCCACGCTGCGAGGATGTTCAGCCCAGGAGCGAGGACGTCCGGCTTGAGGAGTTTGGGGACGATGAGGTTGGGCCCACGCGACGAGAAGAACACAGCCGTCGGCGCCCGGTTCTCGCCGGAGACCGTCTCGCAGGCGAAGCGGAACGACGCCACCGGGCTCGCCGTTGACTTGATGTACTCCGTGAGCTTCATGGCCTTGGAGCGGCCGAGAATGAGAGACGGGAGGGTGTATGCTTCGACGTCCACTCCGTCGCCGTGCCACGCGTTCTCTTCCACGCCGATCAGCCCGGATCCACCGGCGTTCTGCACCCGAAGGCCTGTGGACGCGCCGCCGTATTTCGCGCACACGACGACCTTGCCCATGACGACGTCGGGAGAGTAGCTCTCCTTGTTGCACTCGTTGATCAGCACGAGCGGCGTCATGGCGGTGCGCGTGGCCTTGTTGGTGTAGAGGGATTGTCCGATGAGAACCTCGTCGTTGCCGAGCGTGAGGTTCGCCGGGAACAGCCGGTCGACGCCGCCGGCGCCGACGGTGGTCATCCACGGCGCGACGTTGGTGACGGTGTTCGGATATGGGCCTTTGTTAGCGGCGGCGAGGGCGACGAACACGCCGGCTCGGACGGCGCCGAACGTGGCGATCGCGAGGCTGTCGTCGTGGAACGCGAGCGGGCGGCCGCCGAGGGACATGGAGATGATGTCCACGCCGTCCCTCACCGCTGCGTCGATCGCCGCGATGATGGCCGGGTCGGAGCAGCCGTCATTGTCGCAACTCTTGTACATGGCGATCCTCGCCTTGGGCGCCACCCCCCTCGCCGTCCCCCGTGCGAACATGAAGAGCCCGGCGCCGTCCACCTCCGATCCGGCGGCCGTCGACGCCACGTGCGTTCCGTGTCCGATCTCGTCCCTCGGGTTTGGGGGTGAGGAGGTGAAGTCCTTGGCGCCGACGAGCTTGTTGTTGCAGAGACTGGCATCGAGGCCGACGCAGCCGCCCTTCCAGCTAGAGCGGACGGGGGAGAGGCCGGTGTCGTCGAAGCTGAGGCTCTCCGGCCAGATGCCGGTGTCGATGATGCCGATGACGACGCCGTCGCCGAAGTTGGTATCATTCCAAACCCCGTACGCCGGGTCGAGGCCGAGGAACCCCGGCGACCTCGTGGTGTGCAGGTGGTACATCCTGGCCTCGTGCACGGCGGTCACGCCGGCGGCGCGGGACATGCTCCGGGCCTCGCCGGCAGTGAGCCGGACGGCGAACCCGTGCATGACGGTGTCGTAGGTGTACAGGATGCGGCCGGACTCCGAGGCTGTGGCGTTGGTGGCGAGAGGGGAAGGGGAGTGCGTGGCCACCATGGATTTGTACCAGTGGTCGAGGGTGGCGAAGCGTGACGGCTTGAGGAGGTGGTTGACATGGACGATGTAGGTGTTCGACGACGGCTGAGGCTTGTGGTGCTCGATGCTGTTCTTGGGCTTCGGGGTGAAGACTGAATCGGTGAGCTGCGCGAGGAGGAACAACAATGCCAAGCACTGCAGGGGTTTGGAGATCATGGACACCATTGTTGAGGTGTGTTTGAGATCGAGCTTGTGGTGAAGGAATGCATGCTTGTGATGGCTTTTATAGAGGTGGGTTGAACTCATTCAGGGTTTCTTGCCAGGTGCCAACTTGTCACTAATCACTATCATTATCACACGCCCCTCACATAAATAAAAGGGGGGAAAAGGAAGAGAAATGCATATCAGCTATACTTTTCCATGCGAATATGCGATCATGCATGTGAAAAATTGAGATATAGCAAAAGGATTTAATTAGTGTATCGAACTATCTATGTGAGAGCTGATAGACAAATTAAAGGGGGCTAGTGTTGGAGTATCTATCAGAGAAACCGATGATATCTATATTATTTGAAGGCGTGTCTGATTTTTTGACAAAATTAAGGGACCTAATGTTCAACTGTCATTCTTTTGAAACTAACCTAGAAGACATTTGAAGTAACTAACACTCATAAAAATTGAAGTTAAGTATTCATAAATTGAGATTGTGATAGTTAAACTCCTATGTTGTGCAACGATGTTTTGCCCCCTATCAAAAAAAAAAAAAGTTGTGCAACAATCGTCAGGCATTCTACACGAAGAGTAGTGCACTCTAGAACAGGTGTAGCTTGCATGGACTTGCACCCCCCATGATGCTCTGTGCTATTACAATTACATTATCATGCTTCCACTGTCAACAGAATTACAGAGATGCTATTCTTAGTTGGATGAATTGGAGGAGAAAGCAACGGTGAACGTTCTGGTCTTTGAAACAAATTCAGTTGGAACTTCCACACTTCAGCAGGGAATAAGGACACAAGCCAACATGAAGCCACAGGACATGCTTGGCAGATTATAACATGCAGATAGCTTTAAAAAATGTAATGATTTTGATTCTAGTACACAAAAGGCAACTTTTGTCATTTTTCATCTCTTCCTGGGGATGGATAGAAATATGCTTGTGAATTAGCAACTTTTGTTCCACTATTCAGAATAAAATGGTTAGACAACCTTTGTCATTTTTCATTTCTTCCTGCGACTGAGATAGAAATATGCTCGTGAATAGCAGCTTTTGCTCCATTATTCAGAATAAAACGGCCTCTCCATTGTTCAGAATGAAACGGCTTCCACCATCCTTTGTCTTTTCTTAAATCTCGACATGCTTCAATTGTATTCAGTTCCACCAGTTACATCAACTCATCAAGTGTGCACATTCCCAATATTCCTGTGCAAACTGACTTTGTTTTGATATACAAGTTAGTCTACAAACTGCCAGCGATAGCATAAGACGGTATAGCTCACAGCTGCTATTTCCCAGTATTCACAACCCAAGACAATGTAAGTCTCATAGTGATGTTATGATCTTCCAAAATAGAAGCCCCATGTAAAATATGAAGCGGTAAAAATCCAAGCCATTATATAAAGAAGCCAAGTGGCAGTTCAATTACATTTGGAGTGAATAATATCAAATTAACATACAAGCTATGTATTCTTGTGAACAATGTGGCTAGGCTACGTTTGTAAGGGGATATTGGATTAACTTACATAGGCTTGTAGAATTGTAGTCCAATGCTACTTTTGATACATACTCAACCATTGCTGAGTACCTTTCACTCTTGTCATCTATAACTTATTCAGAGTTTCGAACCACAGTCAAAATGAATTGACAATGTCCGAGTTTCTTTCCACCTGTGTCATATAACTGTACTGTTGTTAATAGCTCCAGCTTCGAGCAGTGGATTCAATGGCTGTAAGGCATATATACAGTTGCAATGGAAGTGCTACCTACAGAGTTATGCAAGAAGAGGTTCATCGTATAAAGGTCTTCGCCGGGTGTCAGGGAGGTCCATTGTATAAGCTATTATGGCTGAGAGCAATGAACAGGCTGCTGGCACTAACCCCAAACCAAGTCTAGTAACTGAATAGCCAAATGACGAGTCTAGGTTCTTTCTAGTATTGGTACTTCCTGCCATGCAAAATTTCAAACTCAGTGCACTGCCATCCGAAATTCGTTTGTTACGATGTATCAGTGAAATTATATTAGTAACAGTCATTACCTTGATAGGACTCGAGAATATACAAAGCTATTCCACATGACACTTTGTCAACAAAACTTAATGATCCATACACAAAAGCACAACCATTTAGATCTTCTCCTACTAAAACTCCTTCCATGCTGATACTTGTTACCTATTATCAAGAGAAACAATGGAAAGATGTGAACAACGAGAAGATAGCTCCCAGCTATCCATATGAAAATTGGACAGATTACTTAAATCAAGGAGCTCAAATGCTCAATCACTTCACAATAAGCTAACCACACGCAGATGATTGCCATACAGATTTACAAGGTTAAAAACTACACAACAGGTAATACTTAAGCTAGATATATAGGCCAAAATTTTGTCATAGAAATATTACCACCGTTTTGAACCGTTATTGCAAACTTTGCCACTAGAAAATTGCAAAAATGCCACAAGAATTGTCATTCTAGTGGCATTGTTGAAAAATGTAATAAACTAGTGGCAAATTTTCAAATGTACATTAACTCTTCAAAATATAAGCAGAAACTTAAGTTAACAACTTACTGTCATAAGAGCATTGGCAACTCCTATTGTGATTGATAGTGCATACATGAAGTTGTGCATTCTACTCGGTAGAACAACAATTCCAACACCAGACAATATCCAAAGCATGGCCCCAGCTGAAAAGTAATTCTTTAAACGCCAACTTGACCATCTAGTTTCCTAGAAACAATTAAGAATTGCGTTAAGTTGAGTAACAAAATAGATAATTAAATTTTAAGGAAATACTCTGACCTGTAATACGACAGATACTACCAAGCTGCAGACATAGATAATGGCAGGTACCTGAAATAAGAAAAGTAGCTAAAATTAATTTGTGAAAACCTATATTATGAAACGAATCCTCAAAATTATTTAAGCTAGTCAAAAGTAAGAAATGGACAATGGGCCTAACGTCAAGATAACATATTATTAACTCGAACCATTTACAGAATTCAGATTTTTATTTAATCTCAGCCACTGAAGTTCCTGGATTGATCACAAAGTGAACTAGAATATATACAGAGCTAGCTTAGTTAGCATAATGTATACCAGCTTCAGCCACCTTAGGCTCTTCAAAGCATCATTTTTTTGGCAC
Organism: Leersia perrieri; assembly: GCA_000325765.3. Taxonomy (NCBI): domain Eukaryota; kingdom Viridiplantae; phylum Streptophyta; class Magnoliopsida; order Poales; family Poaceae; genus Leersia; species Leersia perrieri. The sequence continues at coordinate 17,409,410 of CM002485.1, read as the reverse complement.
CTAAATCAGTCAGTTTGGATTCATTTTATTTATTTGGGATTCTATTATGTACAATTGCACGTGGATAACAAGACTACAAGCATCCCAAGTCCCAACAACATATTCAACTTCAGGGATAATGTAATATAAGAGATAAATTAAATAAACATATATAAAGCATTCCCAAGCAAAGATATGAAAGAGAACCTTACCAATGCTTTGGATGATTGGTGCATTTCCAAATCATTTATGACATAGAAAGCAAGAAGTGCCTGACAAAATACAGAAACATTATAGTTCATAAGTCCTCTAGTTAAAGTTCAAAGCATAAACAGTAGTATTATATAAACAGTAGTATTATATAGTTACCACCTAATGAAAAAAGTAATGCATCAATATACACAAATACCGAAAACATAATCAAGCAAAGTTCTCATTAACCAGTAAACATATTAGATACAAAAATATGCTAATGCATCAAGAGAGCATGCTGCTTTAGTATGTCCTAATTCATATGTTCATAGAGAATTTACAGAAGAAAAGAATATAAGGAAGCGGAAAAATTGAACTGTATATACTGCATACATAATATCAACCAGGCTATCACTCTACTTAAGAATGAAATGATAAGATTTGATCCCAAAACATCTAAGTTTATGCTGCATTACCTATGCATGAATTTGGAATTATATGCAAGAAATTTTATGCACATAGCCAGGGAACACAGTTAACAAGGTAATCTAATACGGACTACAATACATCAATCTCTACAAGATGTCCTTTGTCTACAGAATACGAGAATAACCGTATGCATAAAATAAACATGTAACATATAAGGGCATAAGGCCACAATATAAGCGAAACTAAAGAACACATTTAATTCTTAACAAAGGCAGGAAGATTTAAATCTCAAACGAAAAAAGGGGAAAAAGTAAATGAGTAATATATACCTGTGAAACATTGGTTACCAATCTAGTGAACATGTAGACTAGTGCAACTTGATAGTACAATACTTTCTTGAACCAGTGGGTCCATGAAATTCTGGAAAGTCTCTTGTTCTGGCAATGCTGATTTAACCTGAAAAAAAAATCATTCAAATACTGCCAAAATGAGGAATACCTAGTGGAAGAAAAAAAAAATCAAAACTAGATGGCCTTTAAACCATGAACTCTATAAGTGTATTCATCTTAGTATCTTACCCTGGTTCTTTTGTTCCAAACAAGAACACAACGACAAAACAAGATCCAAGGGCAATGGACACATAAGCTATCCATCGATACTGTGAAAGGATATAAAAAGTGTAAGATAAATCCAAAAGATCAGGAAAATAGTAAAATATTACTTAAAACAAGAGAGCACCTGAACTATCACGCTGACTAACTGACGTAGACTGAATATCAACAAAGCAATGCCATATAGGCTAAGATTTGCGACCTAGCACAAGAATGAGAAAGGAATTAATCAGATTCAGCTTTCCCTTTTTAATACCTGAGTTAAAATAATTAGATTAAGATGTTCTAACCATTGTGAAGGCATTACGGCAGCTTACTAATGCAACCCGACTTGTTGGGTTTGATGTCATGCAGTTCACCATCGACCTTAAAAAATATGCAGATGATGTACATTAGTCAAATGCAAGCATCACAAGGAAAAAAATGAAGATAACTAATGAAAGAAAGAGGTATTACATATGAGAGACCTGAGTAACTGCCCAACCAACATTAAAAATAGCAGCAAATGTGCTATATCCAACAGTCTCCATTGTAGATGAAACAGTCCCTGTAAGTTTGCAAGGCAAACAGCTACCAAAAACAGATGAGAAGGAAATTGCTACTAAAATTGACCCTCCTGCATGCCATAGTTTGAAATGTCCAAAACGATCGATCTGGAACAAACCAAAAACGATAGCATTCACTTATCTAGTTTAAAATCACACAATAAACACAGAAAAACTACTCCATCCGTCCAAAAATGTAGCATTTGGAGAAGGATGTGACAGATCATAAGACAACGTATCTGACACTATCCAAATTCGTTATATCCTAGGATATGTCACATCCATCCCATATCCCTAAATGCTTATATTTTTGGATGGAGGGAGTAGTAATTAATGTCTGAAGAGAAGTTACAGCATTATGTCACAGCTTTATAACAATGCTATATAACTAATCATATGCTATCTGTCCATACCAATTCTCCAACAAAGATTGTTGTGAAGCCATCTGCCAATTGACCAGAAAGCATGACAACAGCAGCATCACTGAAAAGGTGAACAAAATGTAAAATGTCTGAAAGCAGAACGTAATCATTTCAAACTTGCACTGTTTCTCGTAGAAAAAAAAATCTATCAGCGTCTATCATAGAACATTTCTCTAGATACAAATAAAAGGATGATATTTTGAAGGTCTGATCCAAGAATTCTATACTTTATGCAGTCTCAACAGCACGTCTTTTAACATAAATGAACCAACATATTCGTAACAAGATACAAAGTTATTAACTTTGTTATAGCCACAATAGTTGCTTGGCCATTGTGCAGGTGTGATTAATCAATTTGTAAACAGCACAATAGCAATAATAATGAAAAAGGTCAAAAAGATGACTAATTGCGCAGTATATTACTTGCATTCATGCGTAGGACATCCCAGTGAAATAACTATTGCACCACATTTGGTACATTGTGATCTTAAATATGAACCAATGTTAATTGCATTTGTACATTTCCTTATCGAGGAGAGTGGATTAAGTGCTCGAACACAACTAAAAAGTGCACACTAATGACTTCATTCAATATAATTTAGCAATATGTGTAAATAGCATAATATAAAAATTAACAGGACAAATGGACAAAAAATAAATGTAGTCCCCAAAGGCACATACCTTGGACTAAGTCCTACATCCGTTAAGAATACCAACAAATAGGTAAACCAACACGAAGAAGTGATATCATTTAGCATATGCCCAGAACCATAGGAAAGTATTGGAACTCTCCCTAATGGTTCATCGAGTTGTTCTTCAATTGATGACTGATCCATTGTATTAACCATTTATATGTTTGCCAGACTAAAAGATAACACCTGCAAAAAGAAAAAAATGATGATTTCAGTATTTAAATAGCAATCTCATTCCCAACTTTGAAGAAACAAAACAAAAACGTAATGCCAATATGCCAAAAGTTAAAGTTTTGAAAAGTGAACGCCTGCAGTCCTTGTGCACACTATTCTAGAGGCTTGAAAAGTGAAGGTCCTTAGTAGCTTACAACGAGTATAATATGAATTACCAATCAAATCAACTGACCGATTTTTTTCCAGAAGCATCATCTGAACTTATTTAAGCAGATACTTGCGAACTTTACATGATACCTCATGTCTGGCAGCATAACAGATGCATTTATAGTCTTGCGGCCAGATCTCAAGCTATGTTATGAGATGGATTTGAGTTTTATTCCTCAATGTATGGCTGGTTTTTACTGAATGAAACCTCAGTGTTGTTCTGCAGTAAGCACATTACATGAATCATATTAAAATGGCAATTGATATGATTACCGACCTACCAAACTTGCTAAGCTTCCATGTAAAAAGTTTAAGTTGGCTCAGTTCTTACATAGATCCGAATCATGTCATGAATCAAGTCCTAAGCTAATGAGATGCACACAAGAAGATAAGGAGATAAACTGACAATTCCTTTTCTTTGTTGTGAAGTAAAAAACATCAAGCAAATTCGATCACAATGGTAATAGATCAGCCTCTTCAGAAGGTTGGGATTGTATGAGCATGATATGAATCCCTACCGGCGTCACCTAATAATTACAGCCTTTATGTAGCATACAGCAGTTGACTACAAAGTTCAAGTTTGATGTGAAACAGTGAAAGCAATTGCTCTGCACAAACATCACCAGCCACCCAAATCAAGGGCACATCGTGGGTTTCCTTTTTAGATGAAAGGATTTGCACATCGCTGGGTCCCAACTTAAATCAACAACAAGAGTATGACTAGTGTCCGAAAGCTAAAGATAAAATGAAATGGCCTACAAAAGAAATATTCGCATTTCCACTAACTTTGTGAGACATCAACCGATCTCCCCTTTGTGAGACTTCCTCCCTGCCAGCCCCAACGTAGCAACTGACCAAACTTGAGCTAAAATTGACCAAAAATAGATAGGAATAAAATTTTACGGAGCCCATGAAACTCTACATCCAACTGCGCAGAGTCTAAGTTGCACCTATACCGATCCATCAACCGCCCTGGCCCGTTCGCCCACCATGCTCGCAAATCCCACGGCGAGCAAGCCCTACGCCCGCACGGCCGCACCAGACCAATCCCAAAAACCCCGGAAGAGATCGTCAAAGACACGCCGCGCACAGGCTCACCTTGCTGCTGCCGCCGCCGCAAGAACAAAACACCTCCCTCCGCAGCCCACAGGACGGGGGAGGACAAGGCGGAAGGCGACGCTCCGCTCCGCGTCGCGTGGAGGGCAGCAGCAGCAGGAGGAGGAGAAGCGTGGGAAGGGAGCGAGCCGTGCGGGTGAAGAGGAGGCAGATGAGACGCAAACGGAGAGGAGGAACCGAGGAAATGGAGGCGAGCGACGAAAATGCGTGGCTGATGCGGGCCCCGCCACCGGTGCGGATGGAGTATGGAATGGAGAAGGGGGAGAGCGACGGAGATTATTCCAAAGCCTTTCGTTATTGGTGGCGTCCCGCGTCAGCTTGTTGATTCCTCCGTTTCCGTGGCCGTCACCACGCGGAACGGCGGAATGGAAACGTTCCTTGGATTGTCTTCTAGCCGGAAGAGGTTGTGTCATGTGTGTCCGTGAGGTGTCTCGATTTAGATGGTCTATCTAAACGGCGGCTACAGGTGGGTTCAATAGTTTATATCGTGTTTTGGTCCGAATGGTACTCCTAGATTTGTGATCATGTTTTTGTCTGCAAGAACATGGGTGGATTACTGGATTATGGAAGAGAAAGGTAGTGTACGTACCACACTTGAGGGCTTCCTTTTCAACGACTCTCTGGCTTATTCCTGTTTTATTGTTGTTGTCAATTGTCATTATCCATATAAAAGGACTTTTAATAGTTTGCACAATTATTACATAACAAGTTAACGACAAGTATCATTTGTTTCATGTTGCTATTCTCTTTCAGTTTTTTCAAGCATCACTTCGGTCGCTTTAACCAAAGCCTCACCGTGTAACCAGGTGATATTGTTTCACAAAGACGTAGGCTAAGTTTTTTAAGGAAGCTAAACTGCTCCACTTCATGCCTCCTAATGACATATACATAAATATTTTATTCAAAAAAACCTATACAGAAGAAAAAAAACATTTTCACTAACTTTACAGTACATCAACTGATCTTCATTTCCTCTTAGCCTTTCCCCCAAAACTGATCCTAATCTAATCAAGAGCAACCATACCCGCGCCCTAACACACCCTATGGTGGCTACACTCTCACTTAAGTATTATATTAATACACCATACTGTGTCAAGCTGGTACCGTGAGCACAATTTACTATTATAGAAAACACGTGTCTAATCTAAGCATAAAACCCTTTCACGCATTCACTCGGTGCAGGTTTGATCCCTATGTTCCGTTTTTATTCTTGTTCATTATCGTCTCATATATTCTCCTCTCTCTCTAATAATTGATCATTGTCTTCTTTATATGATATAGAGTAAATCTTGAACATATACATTCAAGATCATCCCCCAACCCTGAACGTGACTAATGTGCGACGCATTTTCCTTCCTATACCTCTTCCTCTTCTTTCTTTCTTCGACACTTCCTCTTCCTTCCATCATTCTTCCTTCCTTCCTTACCGCCGGCGTCCTCCTCATCCTCCACTTTTGCCCTCCGAGATTTGCCCCGCCGCTGCGTCCTGCCACCGGGCACGCCGGAGCCGAAAGGCGTCAATGGCATCAGCGAGCCCCGCTGGCGACCCCCTCCCTCCGCCCTTCCCTTCCCTCACCTCTCTCTCCTTCCTCGCCTCTAGCGACGACGGTGCGAGCCACCGAAGACCCCATCGACTTCGCTCGCGCCCGCCGCCTACCCCGCCCACCGCGATCTCTGTCCCGCGGCTCCGGCAGCACCATCGTCGCCTCGCCGTCCACCCACCGCTGCTCGACCATCCCTCTATGGCCACCAACGAACCCCCTCTTCCCCCATCACATCCTAAAACCCTAAATACAGTGGTCCAATTTGACGAGGTTCACCGAGGCGTTGTCAGCGTCGTCATCGTCGTCGCCGGCACTGCCCCGGCCACCCCGCCACTCCTATCTTCTTCTTCCTCCGCACGATGTGTTGCCCATTAACCTTCTCGCCCCACCCCACCCCACCCCTGACCCAACCAGAACTGTACCACCACGTCCCACTTCCATGACATGCACACGGGAAAACCACACGCCACAAGCCCGCATCCGAGTACCGACCACCCACAACATCCCAATAATCCCGGAAGTTTAATCAAAAAAATTCTGCACAACCGTGCTATGCCCGCGAGGACCAGAACCGGAACAAAACGCCTCCGTAGCAGCAGCACGGGGGAAGGCCACGCTCCACGTCGCGTGGACGTGCCGGCGCAGGAGGTGAAGAGTACCGAGCGAGCGAGCGAGCCGAGTGTGTAGCAGGAGAGGCAGAGGAGGCGCAATACATCAAAGAGAGGAGGCGGAACCGTCGTGAACCGAGGGAAATGGAGGACTGAGCCGACCGACAGGCGTCGTGGCTCATGCGGGCCTCACCTGTGTGTGGATGGATATTTTGTTATGTGTGACCTCCGTGCCTCCCATGCGTGGCCCACCAACATGGACGGCGGAACGGGGACGTCGTTCCTTGGCATAATTTTGCATTCGTCTTTTAGCCGGGAGAGGCGGCGCTGAAGTGCGCGCTTCGGTGGATAGCGTGTCAAATGGTCTGTCTATCTAAACGCGACAGCCTGATGGAGTGATGGAGGTGATGGTGTATTCGTGTTAGCAACTTGGATTTTCTTATTTGTTGCTAAGAGATAGTGGTAGTAAAAGTTGGAGGGGAAAAAAGGTCATGTTG
>CM002485.1:17326262-17389685 GCA_000325765.3 Leersia perrieri | reverse complement strand
TCGGGGTGGAGGAGTCGGAGGCGGAGGCGTCGGCGTCGGCGTGGTTTCGTCAGCGAGACGAAGGGAAAGGGACGGGGGAGGGGGCGCTGGTTAGTACAAACGCACTACTAGCCTCTTCCTAGTCAGGTCCAAATGTCCAATCTTTAAGTATCCTGTAGCAAATCTTACCAATAAAAAAACATCTTAAGCTTGAGTCTCATATTCAAGGCTTATATTGTCAACTAATCCCAAAATTCGAATTAGACAACTAGCAAGACGCCCCGAGCAAATTGTGTGTCTAGCATTAATATAAATTTATACTACCTCCGTTTCAGAACGTAAGACGTTTTGACTTTTTGCTTTTAACATTTGACCATTCGTCTTATTTAAAAATTTTGTGCAAATATAAAAACTACTAAGTCATGCTTAAACTACTTTTAATAATAAATCACAAAATAAATAAATAATATTTTCACAATTTTTTGAATAAAACGAATGGTCAAACTTTATAAACAAAAATCAAAACGTATTAACAGAGCGAATATTTATATTATGATGCAAATTATCTATACTAATTGACACGTCTTGAGATGTTATCATCATGAATTTTTAATTTATATATTTTGTGAGCTCCCATATGTTGGCATTGCCATACTTCTTTGCTATTTCTACACTGCCCGGCCGCCTCCCATCCTTTTCATTTGTCCTATGGACCTTAAGAAATCTAACATTTCTCTGTGGTGGTTTCAATTTTATAGTTTTTAAGAATCCAGCTTTGCCGTCTACATCCTACACACGACAATACTCCACTGTTTACTTAAACTCCAATTGCATCACTATGCAGCCAGAAAAGCAATCATCAACTATACTTCCAAGTTCTAACTGTTCAGTTCCATTCACCACACGACACAATACTCTCAAATAGGTGATGAGCATAATGATGTAAAAACGACTGACAAGAGAGCAGCAAAAATCGAAGTTACCACAATGAAAAGAACTGAAACATCTTAGGTTTCCACAGTATTTCCAAACAAAATATCATGTCGATAGCTCTAGAATTTGTCTTATTGAAAAGAGACAAGCCTCAGGTAGGCCATCTTCACACTGAAGATAAGGAAGAGGGTAGTGTGGGGTAAAAGGAAGATTGAGTAGTTCCGCGGCCAGCAAACGCGGCTCTACAAAGGAATTGCTCGCTGTTGCCCACGAGCAGCAAAAAGTTTTCCAATGTTTCTCTACTGTACCATTTGCTCTCTCTAATCTAACATTCCGCGCTCCTTGAAAATTTCAAACATTTTTGAACCAATCTTCGCTGGTGACTCAACAACAGTAACCCCAGCCTCTCTGAGAGCCTTGATTTTGTCTTGTGCCGTACCCTTGCCCCCTGACACAATTGCTGCCATAACAGAAGAATGAAAGTAGATTAGTGCATGCAATAGCTGAATTTGATTTGACACAAATAAAAAATGTATATCAACAAACATTTTTTAAAATTGGAATTCATATCGTCTGCCATACATAATAATTAACCATTTATAGGAGAGCGAGTCACTGCTGACAACTACCATAATACTTTATCTTGATGGTACAGAAGGCAAAGGCGCCAATAGAATTCAACGCAACTAAAAATCAGGTCCAAAACCACCAGTTTCCAACTTGAACCAGTTAAACTGTACATAAGTCCATACTGGTAAGAAGAATGAAGTGTACATGTGTGATATATTAGTGGTTGTGAGCCAACATCACATTCAGCCCAGTGAATTTCTCATCGTAAAAATCTGTGGAATATTAGTATTTCTTTACCTATCGGTATTTGCTAATAATCATGAGAAGTATTCTAGCTACATTAAGATTTCAAAGAGCATTTTTTTGCACATAAGATTGTACAATTGATTGAATGGGAAACACATGTATAATCCAGAAAAAGGATGAATTGCAATAGAAAAAATATCAACTACAAAACTTATCAAGTGCTTACCTCCAGCATGACCCATGCGACGCCCAGGGGGAGCAGTGAGTCCAGCTATGAATGCAACAACAGGCTTCTGTGTCTTGCTCGCCTGAAATAATTGTATGCCAACTTCAGTAAGTTCATACGTTATTGCATATCTAATTTAAAAATACATAAAAATGTAAGTTTCAGCAATCATGCAACTGGACACAAAATAGTATTAGCACTGATTAACTTCAATTGTCGCGTTAATATACCTGAACATTTACTGTCCTTAAGTCACTTCACAAAAAAAAATTAAAAATAATATGAAAACTGAATTTCCTGCATTTACCACAAGGCCATGGCAAGAGCGAGGTGGACTACTTGAGTTCTTATTGAAAATTGAAACTGAACTGTTGTGATTAATGTTTAATAGTGCCAAAGGTTAATAAGGACATGTTAAGAGGTTGCCCAAATTAGACAAAATCCTGATTCCCAACAAACTAACCTGGATGAAGGCTGCAGCATCCTCCTCAGCGGTACCTCCAATTTCTCCGATGAGCACAATACCTAAGGCGCAGGGAAACAGTAATGAGTGATATCCATTCTGTCATCCGCCTAGTAGTGAACAAGTGTTGATACGGCCTAATCAGCGACTCTAGTAGAACATTGTTGGAATGCTGAATACCTTACCTAATTAATATGTGGAATAAATGATATAGTAAAAGTAAAAAATCAAGATAAAGAGAAGTGTAGAGAGCAGAGAGCTCCATTCTCCCGATACAATCAAATTTTCTTATCCTGATAAACCCAACTAAGTCAGAACACACAATTGTGAAAGTCGCTATAGGTTGGCATATAGAGGGTACTGAGAGTAGATAAGATATAAAGATAATCTGGCTTTACTTGTTTGTCCACAAATTAATGTCAATACAAAAGAAAGTAGAATGTTGAAATATGCAGATCTAACTGTGAGAGTGAGAGGCTAGGGGTAGACTAGGATGTAGCAAACTGAGGAAAATTTGGATTAACACTGTGTAACCTCAGCTGCCAGTCACAGACAGCGTACCTTCTGTCTGAGGATCATCGACAAACTTTTCAAGGCAATCAACAAAATTAGTGCCATTGAAGGGGTCACCACCAATGCCAACACACGTTGATTGACCCAAGCCTACGGCTGTTGTTTGAAATACCTGTAAGTAAAGAAAGAAATACACCTTAGGCAAACATATTCACTGATTAATAACCACCCAAAAATTGATGTGCATACCGCTTCATATGTCAAGGTACCAGAACGAGATACTATCCCAACACGACCTGGCTTGTGGATGTAACCTGGCATGATTCCAATTTTACATTCACCAGGCTTAATGATACCAGGGCAGTTTGGTCCAATCAACCGAGTTTTTGATTGCTTGTTCAGAGCAGCCTTCACTTTCACCTGAAAGTTACAAAGAAACCTTTAAACTGATCACCACATTAATTTCCCTTAACAATGAATAATGCAAGTAAAAATAGAACTGAGATAAAACATCTAAAATATGACCAACTATGATACAACAGGTTGATAACACTGTTTTAACTTTCAAGAAAAATAGATTACCAGCTCAAAACAGTATTGATGTCACTGCAATTGAACTGTTCAGTGCTCATGTTGAAACTAATGACAGCTAAAATCAATTATTTATATGTGCACAGCTGCTTGAATAAAGTGAAAACAATCACACATGGTATTTCTAATGGTCTCGCAACTTTTTCTGGACTTTGTGTACAATCATGATGAAGAGAACACATTTGGAATTATCATGGAAAGACATGGCATATTAATGATGTACTGAAACTGTTGTAAATTACCATGTCATGCTGAGGTATCCCCTCAGTAATGCAGACAACAAGGTCAAGCTCGGCCTCCATCGCTTCCATTATTGCAGCAGCAGCAAATGATGGCGGAACATATATAACAGATGCATTCGCCTTTGTCTCAGCCTTAGCTTCTGCCACAGAGTTAAACACCGGAAGGCCTAGGTGCTCAGTTCCACCTTTCTTAGGGGTAACCCCACCTACCTGTTATTGTGATAAGTACATCAATTAAATAGGGTAGAAAAAGTACATGGGAAGCTAATTGGTCAAATTTCTTATGTTTCCCAAAGTCAAAATTATAACAGCTTACTAAAGCATTGCAAAAACAAGTGAAAATGATAAGAAAACATGGCATTTCTTTGTTGAAAGAATTTGTGCACCAGGGAACTCTTAAATTGCATTCCCATGTAAAAATAATCAAATTTAGCTTTTTCTGTGTCAACCCTGTGAGCTGTTAGAACATAATGAAAATTAAAACAAAACCACTGTCAAGCACCACACCAGGCCCATGGAGGCTGTCAGAACGCTCTAGCCAGTGCAAAACTTCTATGTAATGAGGTCATATGACAGTACAATTGTTCAGCACAGAGCATTATATAATGTACATACCAAACAAACCACAAGCAAAACATACCTTGGTACATCCAACCAACTTCTTGAAGAATAATAAGATCTTAAATTCTTAATGCAAAAGACCAACTTTGATTAAATATTCTAAGACAACTTACAGGGTTTCAATGTGTGCAGAAAGCACTGCTAGATGAACATACCAACCAGACCACAACAGGCAAAACATGCCTCAAAGCATTCATGATGGAAGTTGTTTCTCATGCTAATACGCTATCATGCTGTCTTAGATCAAACGGTTCCTAGAATTAGAAAGCATCAACAAATTCATGAAAATTTAGTTTAGTCAAGGATTTTTCCCCCCTAATGAGTAATACATTTTCTGCGCCGAATCGCTAGATTGCAGTGATAAACATCACTAGAGACACAAAATTACTAGATAAAACGAACAACAACATCACTACTGAAGCAGCACACCATTTAGATTTATTCAGCACATGGCAATGATAGCTTTTAGTCATTTCTCATCATCTCAGGTATCCAACCACATATAGAACGAATTTATAGTAGCACATTTCAATTCCAAATAACCCCACTTTAGGTTTAAGGTGCTAACACCATCCTTGATTTGAATCCAGACATAACCATAGCGCCCGCGTGGAAACGAAAACCTAAAATCCGAAAAAATGGGGATCGGCGGCCACGCATCTACGAGATCGCGCACCATCGTACACCGGCTCTCCCTCAAACCCTAAAATCATGCGCTACAACGAACGAAATGCGGGGATCGGAGAGGGCACCGGAGCGGCCGGTGGCGCGACGGGGTGGGGGGATGCGTACCATGTTGGTGCCGTACTCGATGGCCTGCTCGGTGTGGAAGGTGCCGTTCTTCCCGGTGATGCCCTGGCAGATCACGCGGGTGCTCTTGTCCACGAACACCGCCGGCGACGGTGCGGCCGCGGCGGCTGCCGCGAAGCCCCGTGCCTGGAGGAGGCGGGAGGCGGCGGATCCCAGAAGCTGGGATGCGCGGCGGGTGGAAGCGGCCATGGTGGGTGGTCGCTGGCGGTGGTGGCGGCGGCGGCGCGTGCTCGATTCGATTTCGTTTGGGTTTTTGGGTGAGTGCTCCTCCGTTTTTGTTTACTTTTCTGGGGTCTCGCGATCCATTCTTGCAGGGGATGTTGAGGGGTCAAACTTTCCACCTAAGCCCTTGCATTTGTCGTTATTGTCGTGAAATTAGATATGTACTGAGTAGAATGCTTTTGTGATTTTTCTTCCATATTTCTCTGGAAAATAAGGAGCATACTGTATGAGCGCCGTGGAAGTCAATTCTGAAGACCAAAGGATGGTTCCTCACTCTCAAAAGACAAAAAAGAAGGAAAACAAATTCTCTACCTTATTCCCTCTGCGTTCTTTTCCTTCCAATCATCACCCCTACCTAATACAAACATATGTGAGTTGTGACATTCCAAAGTTTTAATATAATGTCATTTCACTAGGTTGTTAATGTAAGACTAACAAATATTTTGATCAACCCCCCCTGATTTCGTCGGTCAAACTACATCGAACATGTGAGCGCTCTCACTTGCCAAAGCCTCAAGACCGCAGTAGGACTTGGGGGGACGAGGAGCCCGAGGATAAACACCTGGGAACCAGAGGGGTCAGGTGTGCGAGCCCCGAGCATCACGATGACTCTAGGGGCTTGGATCTTAGAGCGGAAAGGCCTCGCCACCCTAGGCCTACTTGACAAAGGTTGCCCAGGCTCGAGAGCAAGACAATCTCGAAAGGCTATAAAAGATTTAGTCAAGAAACATTCTTCACTAGGGTAAACACGGTCAATGTGCACATTACCGAAAAGACACGCAATAAGGCGTCGAGATATCATCATCATGGTCCACCGTCCACTGGGCGGGCATAGGAGGTGACAAGCATGGAAGGTCCTTGGCTCGTGGCATCACCTAACACCATCATCCTATCTAGGAGCAAAGCCACAATATCACTACGTGAAGGGGGTTCACATGAGTGGTGTTTTATGTGTCAAAACCGCTTTGTCTTGCATTTGATCATCCAGTTATGCTCCCTAGCTGAATGGCAGAAAGGGGGTGACACACATCCAGCTAGAGGAGTTCGTACTCCGACACATGACGCTAGATTTGTTCTACTAGATTTGTCATATCACTGTCTAAATGGTTATATTTTGAGATGGATAGAGTAGTTTATTGGTGTTGGCTCTAAAAATTTCCTCTCCACCATTATGGCATGTACGACATAGCTACCCAGCTGAGCTTAGCGAGGCATGCAGACTCATTAGCATCTGATTAATTAAGTATTAACTACAGTAAAGTTGAAAGCATATCTTTTTAAAGAAATTTCTTGCTGAGAGTAAATTTGCAGAAAACACGTAATTTAGGAGCTCAGGAAGCTAGCGTTCTTACCAAAAGCGATGAAGTAGCTAAACAGTAATCCATCCATTTCACAATATATTGTCTTTGTCTTTTTTGCTTACAACATTTTACCATTCATCGTATTTAAATTTTTTTATAAATATAAAAAATTAATAATTTGTGCTTAAAATACTTTGATAATAAAATAAGTTACAAACAAAATAAATGATATTTTTATAATTTTTTAGATAAGATGAATAGTCAAACGTTGCGAGAAAAAAATTAAAACCACATTATGAAACAGAGGTAGTATTTCACTACGTTGCCTAAAACCGTGTTAAAATGAATCGATGGAAACCTAGGCTTGGTTTGACTTTACCTATTTAACTTGAATCAGGAGGATAGAAAACTTCTGAATATCATATTGAACTGGTTGCGGGAGAAATCGGTGTTTTTTTCACGGTCTGAAATCTCAATTACGAAAAAAACGATTAGACCCTACGAATTCAACAAGAACCAGCTTTAACTTTTAAGTTGGTGACAATTCTTTTTCTGTTTTGCAAGAAGCAGCTATAAGCCTATAACCAGCCGATGCCCATCAAGGTGCATTTGCCGGTCCTTTGTGTTCTTAACAGTTGTACGGTTTTCTCTGCCCTGTCGACTGTCGTTGCAAACTGAGCCTGAATTCTGAACCCGCGCATGATCAACATCACATAGTCCACTACTACTCTGCTACACAAATCAGTGAAATCACAACTCTGGTTAAGTGATGAAGAGAAAGTCACTTCTAAAAGAGTACCAACTTTGTTTTTACATCGGTCACAGCATAGTACAAGTACAGAATCAACGTGCATGCATTGCTTCACAATTACATACCAATACACCATCATCATTCATAACCTACTCCAATCCCCCCACAAAAAAAGTTTAAAATCGCATCGATGAACAATCTTTCATATTATGTTATGTTTGAACCTAAGCTTCAAATTAACTAGCAGGATTAAAAATCCTGCTAGTGTGGGGTAATGACTTTACTCCATACAAGAAACTAATAATTCAAGGCAGGTTAACAAAACTAAAGCAATGGTAAACGGCCATATACATTTGTAATGTCTGGGTTTTAAACTGAAGTCAAAATCATCCATAACAATCATCAGTTACCAAGTAGTAGCTCAAATGGCAGCATAGCAAGACCTGTGAGGCATTTCAGAGGCATGTTACTGCACATCTTTGCGGTTGATGATCTAGCAGAAGCCCCACCAAGCACCGTGTGACCTGCTCATCAGGGCTATCAGGGGTCGCATCCATGCCTCTGAAGTCAACAGCCTCCTCTGCTTTCACCGGCTTCTTCTCCTTCTCCTCCTCTTCTTTCACTGGCCTTTCCTCTGTCTTTGGCTCAGCCTCTATTTCCACCTCCACAGCCTCCACGCCCTCATCCGTCTCGTCCTCATCAGTCTCCTCGTCCCCATCAGTCTCCTCATCGTCCTCGTCCTCCACAAGGTCATATGCCACACATTTACCTGAGCAAATAAAAGCAAAAAAAGAAGAAAGGTTCAATACTAATCTCAGGGAATGAAAAAAAAGGGACACGGGAAAGAGATAAATTACCTTCTATCATTCCCATCTTATGGTAGAACTCCATGAGCTCGAGCATTGCAATAGGGTCTGTGTGAAGCCTGCGGTAATCCTCTGCAAGACATACAAATTGCAAATGGTTAGCCAGATTAATTTTCCAAGAGAACCGCTACACGTACAAAAAAAAAATTCTCAACCATTCAATTTACTCACAGCCTGCTGTAAGAAAAATTTATTACTCCCACGTATTAGCCTTCTCCATTTACCAATTACGCGGACCAGAACATAGATCTAACAGTGCAGGAAGAGCTCTGCATGGAACAAGTGGAGGGGAAATAGAGGATCACGTACTCTTGGGATCATAATCCCGCCCGAAGACAACGTCTCTCATGACACGCTCGAACTCCTCATCGTCGCAGAGATCGTCACGCCGCCCAAGATGCGGCACCCCGTGGATCCGCTGGACTTCCACCACTCTAAACTTTTCCACCTTTACAGCCGCGGCCATGGCTTCGATCGATCGCCTTGCCCTCGAATACGCTGGAGAAAGAGCCTTGCTCGAGCGCTATGTGGGGTGTTGTGAGGATTTTACTCTCCAGAGCCGAGGATGCGAATTTGGGGATTAGGGTTTCGAAAACGCGCTGCCTTCTGGTCACCGCGCGGTTCAACCTACTTACGGATCCTCGAGTAGCGAGTACCCGAGTAACTTACGGACACAGCTTTCGCTTTCCTACTTGCGTTCGACAGGCTGCCGCCGTTCGATCAGTTTCAAAATTCGCGAAAGATTTCTCTTGTGGGTTTCAATACAGACTTCGTGGTCCGCTCGTTGGGCTTGCTTTCCGAGTTTCCGACGGCATAGCCAGCCTATGCAAAATGTCATTTTCTTTACGTTATATTCCGTCTTTTGTTAGTGACTAATCTCTCCGTTTTTTTAACTAGCAAATATGCCTGTCATTGCAACGGGAGAAAATAAAAATATAATAAATAATTTTAAATATTTATGACCCTATCTTTACCATCTAACTAACATAACTCTTTAAACTGCTTAGAAAACAATACATTCAGTAACTATATGATGAAATGCCTTGGGAAATAATAAAGGACAAAAAAACATACTTATTTCTTCGGGCGACCTACAATAGGCTTATTCCAGCCTGTATCGTGCGGCCCATGGCCATTTGCACGCGTGCATGGCTATTTCCACGCTCCTAGGCCGCAAACCAGGGCCTAGGCTACGAAAGCGGCCCACGCACGTCGTGCACTGGGGTCACTTCTCGGTCCGACAGAGCTTAGCCGTCCAATCAGCTAGAGTTTCAACTCGGCCTCCACCGCCGTCCTCGCAAAACCCTAACCCTAACCCTCCCCCACCTCTCTCTCGCCTGAGCCCGAGCAGGCGCGGAGAGGCATGGCAGCGCTGTTCCACGGTTCCTCGCCGATGCGCGCGCTCGCACGCCGCCGTTGAGCGGCCTCGCAACGATGCCCAAACCGGCGCGCGGTGCCCTCCCCGACCCAACCAGTCGTCGCTGTCCTCGTGAAACCCTAACCCTCCCCTCTCCCGTATCTAGCTGTTGCACTCTGCCTATAAATTGCAGCTTGATCAAGGGGGAGCTCCACACCATTTCAACCCATTTTCACCCCCTCTTAAATTTCCACTTTGCTACAAAGCTTCATTTCTAGAGTTGCAAAGCTTGCTCAAAAGTTTTAATCCACCCATTGCATTTGTTGTTGCGCACACAAGTTGCTCTTGGGAGAAAATACTCGGCGGGTAGAATTCTTGCTAGCCTAACCCCTGCCCGAGTCTTGCATTGCTCATTTGTGCTATGACTGAAGGGACGGCTCACCCGCTTGCTCAAGAGGGGTTCCGGCTCAGCTTCCGGCGCTGAACGTGGTCGTTGTCTTCTGGTTCTTATGTTTTGAGTTGAACATGAATTCCTTGTCGAATCCGTAGCTAGATTGGATTCCATCTTTCCGCTCATGTTTAACTGACCAAAACTAAATCACTCGGTCGTCCTTGTTCTGATCTGTTGTTGATGTGCGGCAGAAATCTGATCTGATTCTGACGCCACAAAAATAGGCAAAAATCTATTGTCAGTGTACTGATCTGTTCGGCGAAATTCCGTTTTGTTCTGTTGAAAAACTCTGTTCGGCAGAAAAAATAGGTTGTCTGTTTAGTTCTGTTGTGCGACCGAACTGAACTCTGTTTTGATGGACGAAAAATATCACGGACCATGGACCATGGACCATGGAATGAACTCTCTCTTTTATAATAGTGGAGAAAAGTGCAATTGTGTTTCTGTTTTGCTAGAAGCAGCTATAATAAGCCTACAACCAGGCGATGCCCAAGGTGCATTTGCCGGTCACTTATGTACTTCTACGGTTTTCTCTGTCCTGTCGTTGCAAATTGCGTCTGAATTCTGAACCCGTGCATGATCTCATCAACATCACAGAGTCCACTATTACTCTGCTACACAAATCACAACTCTACAACTCTGGTTCAGTGATGAAGAGAACGTCACTTCTAAAAGAGTATCAACTTGTTTTTACATCCATAGTACAAGTACAGATTCAACAGGCATGCATTGCTCCACAATTACATACCAATACACCATCATCATTCACAGCCTACTCCAATCCCCCCACAAAAAAGGTTTAAAATCGCATCGACGAACAATCTCCCTTCTTCCCCTCATGTCATTCATCGCTAACACTCCAACACCTGAACTCCTCATTTCGGGGTGAAGGCCTGAAAAAGCACACACAAGTATGAACAAAATCAGTAACTGAACCGATATGATTCTCTGATCAGATATACAGGTTGCAAGAGAAGATCAGAAGATCGATGTGTATGTATGGACCTGGAAGATGGTAGCGTGGCCGGGGTCGGCAAGGTGAGCGAAGAGGTTGTCGATGGGGCCAGTGCCGGTGTACTCGGCCTGGAACCAAGCTCCCATGACGGCGAGCATGGCGAGGCGGCCGTTCTTGATCTCCTTGGTGCGCAGCTCCTTGATCTTCTCAGGCGATCCGGAGCCCCATCCAAGCGGGTCAAACCACAGTCCACCTGGGTACCTGAGTTACATTTCGAACACATGAATACGTACTTTAGATACTTTACGTCTTCGAACGAACACGCATAGAGGATGGATGGTGTCACTGTGTGTACCCGACGTCGGTGCCGGTGAGCTTGTTGTTGGGGAAGATGGGGTCGGTGTTGACGCAGCCGGGCTTGATGATGTCGGCCCACCGGCGGCCCTCGGCCCAGCCGATGAGGATGAGCTCGATGATGAAGAGTGTGGTTTTGTCGGTGAAGTACTCCTGCTCGCCGGCGTGGTACCACGACGGGGTGTTGAGGATGCCGATCTTCGTCAGGAACTCCGGGATGAAGATCCCCGCTGCCCCAAGCATCGCCCACCTGCAGTGCACCAGCTCCGCCTGCACGTTCCACTTCAAGCTCTCCGGGTCCGAACCTACACCACCACCACCAAAATCAAATTATTATCACGTTGATCACGTCGCCGGCGAGAAGGATCGAGGAAGGAGAAGATCGGGTGCTCACTGAGTCCCAGGGGGTCAAAGCCGAAGTCGCCGGGGAGGCTTCCGTCGAGCCACGGCGGCGGGGTGCTGCCTGGGAACCAGAGTGGCCTGTCGGGGGCTGCGGCGCGCACGGCGAACGATGTTGCACGCGACGGCAACGGAGACAGCCTGCCGGTGTTCCTGCCGGAGAGGAACGAGGTCCGGGCGGCGCCGGGGAGAGCCGCGACAGCGGTGGTGGAGGAGGAGGCGGAGACGAGCGCCATGGTTGCGTGTCGCGGCGTGGCGCGGCGTGCGTGTGTGGTGATCGAGCCGAGAGCCGAGCCTGACAGACAAGGAGGAGGAGATTTTGATGGCGCGTGTGGTGCGGGGCGTGTTTAAGGGATCTGCACGCGCGGGAAGCGGAGCTGGATGGGCGGCTTATCCTGGAGGAGATAGCGGGCGCGGCCTGGTCGCGCCACGCGGCGCTGGGAATCCAATCGTTTGGCTCCGGGCGGCGCCAGGTCACCCTGACGTGGTGGGATGGTGGGACCCGATAAAAATCAGGGCGAGCCACGCCATTGGACGACACGCACGCTCCACAATTTTTGGCCCATGAGGCTACGGCACAACTCGCTACGTTGAGGTGAGTTGCAGACTTGCAGTCGCAAATGCATGTAAAAACCTACGGAGTATGTTCTAACAATAAGCGAGTTATCAACCAGATGTACATAATAGACAAGCAGTTCCGTAAAGCATATACATTGCTCGCGTAAAAAGATAGATGCATTCCACGATTTTAAAAAACAGAGAGAGAATTTATCCTATACTACTGAGTTTGTTCTAGTTCAACAGTATACCATTGATTTTGTTATTCTTCATAATATAATGGTAAATTTACTTGTTGTTCTACAATATATCATTGGGATAAGCATTTTTTAAAAAATACCCAAAGTACCCTTATAATGTTTATAGTTGATTTGTCCCTTTGAAAGTATCCCAAAAATTATGAAAATTTTACCGTAGCCTCCTTACATAATATAGAAGTCTCCTTTCATAAAATTTTGAAACTTATAAAAAAACTTTCATATTGTGCAAGGATGCTACGGTAATTTTTTCATAATTTTTTGATACTTTTAAAGGGGCAAATCAACGATTAACTTTGTATGTTTGTAAGTGTATTTTGGGTATTTTTGAAAAATATACTTAGCCCAATGACATATTGTAGAACAATAAGTAAAATGGCTAGTATATTATACAGAGTGACAAAGTCGATGGTATATTATTGAACCAAAACAAAGTCAATAGTGTAGGATGGATTCTCTCTAAAAAAACATAGTATACATTAGGTCACTCGGTCACTGAAATTTTGCATTAAGTCTAATTTTGGGTCTGTCGGTACAACTTCAACTCCAATATTCTTGTCTCGTGAAGCTGGAGCTGTACTAAATTAGACTATAAGGACGTAGCTATATTTCTTCTTCTTCTCAGCTCCACTCCATTCTCGAAGCAAGAGCTGGACCAACGACTTATTAGTTCATAACATTTAAAATAATCAAAATAAGTACTTAAAGCTTGTCATGTGACTTAACGTAGTACCTAAACACATTGAAAACATCATGTAGATACACCATCTCATCATCGCCTGCATGCTTAAAATGAATTGCCCATTCTACCCTTATTATGCATGTACAAAAGGAAGGGAAAAAGAAACAAACAGGTGTGAGCACGTAAAGTTTGAAATTCTATTTCTAAGCGGCATGCACATGTGACCTGGTCAATCAGGTTGATCTTCTGCACAACAAAATAAATGAGCAAATGAGTTATTTATTAACACCATTTAAACCATGTTTAAACATGCAAGATCTATAAATTTAATTGTTGTATTTGTGGAACTAATGGTCCCTTGAAACCACCAATGCACACATGAGCATCATGCTTACATATTTAAATGTTGGATATGATGACTCACATATAGGTCATGTTCATTTAGGATGGTTTGGAAGTTCGTTAAATGGACACGCAAAACGAAAAGCAACATTAGCACGTGCTTAATTGGTTATTTGCTATTTTAAACTTAAAAAATGGATCAATTTGAATTTTTAAACAACTTTCACATACGATTATTTTTTAACGAACGCACCGTTTAATAGTTTGGGAAACATGTCAAGAAAAAAGATACTATCCTTTTAAAGTCATTTGATACATTCAAACATGCTCCTAGAATTAGAGGGATGTATGTGTTTAGATGGTAAAAATCGGTCCGCGACAATTTGGTCTAATTAGGACTTGTGCCTGTGTGGCCATGTATATTGTGTGTGTATGAAATGTCGTCAACTAAATGTCGATAACACGGGTACTATGACTATATCATCTATAAAAATAGGCATACACTATTAACTATTATACCACAGCGACGCCATGTAATCATTAAGACTTAAGAGTAATGAAGACATACGTAAATACCCCTTCGGATAAAAATATGACATGATCTTCAACATGCAACTTTAGCCACGCCTTTTTATCAGAACATGTTTATACTTTTCCATTTTCATACTAGTCAGTTTTTTTATAATTTAATAATAATTAAAGTTTCAGAATTTTAAACGAAAAATCAACATAAAGTATTTTGAGTTTATTTACCAAGGGAGTAATAAAATGCTGTGAGTCTGGTATATATGAGAGTCGTATGTGTCTTGCATACCTCTCGAAATTTGCGTTCTTCAGGAAATCTATATAACGTCTACTAACCCATCATATTTTTCAGAAGTATGCACATAGTTTTTGCTCCAAGTTCCCCCCTTTCAGCGGCACTCTGTCCTTTTGTGATAGGATGTCTTTTCAACTTATAAAAAAATAAATTGATGTCAATGTACTTATGTATCCTTTTGTGACAGGTGTTAGTACATTTTAAGTTCTACACTGACTATTGTTTTGTCCAAGTTCTTTTCTCTCTTTTAACAAAGCGTCCAAGTTCTTGTCTAAAGCCACTTTGTCCTTTTAACAGGATACTCTCTGACGCTTGACAATGTTAAATCTCACCCCTAGCAAAATATGAAGCCATTTGCTTTGAAAAGAAAGGCTGCCCTAGAAAACCCAGTGCAACCGCAAAAGTCGACAACATCAAAAACTGTGACGGATCATCAAAAGAACATAAATATGTGATGAGGTACAAACTTGTTGGCATGTTGCATCCTCAATCAAGGCCACCTCGCAAATTTCACTCTCATTTTTTTTAACTAACGTGCACTTTCAACATTCATCATGCATACACCAAAATGAAAAGAGGACGTGACTCTCAAAAAGATAGAAAGGGAGCGTGCACCAACACCATCTCTGACCAGAGAGGAAGTGTCGGTAGAACTGATTCCCTCATCTTTATACTTCGTGTAATATAACTTTATAGAAGATGAATTCAGAGCGTGAAATAGCTAGCTCTGATGTTTTCTTTATCATCTAATACATCATTGAGTAATTACATTGCTGAGCAATGCCAAAAAGTAACTCAGATAACATAACACATAGATGATATCCTATTAAAGTTGACAAGATTATTGTCCAAGTAGATGGTAGGTTTTGCTCTAGAGTTTCTTGGCAGATTCGGCACATCATGTACTATCCCCAAAACCACGTTTTTGCTATGCATTATTATTCTGAGATGTGCTGATTCTACTAGGGAACTCTGGACCAGATGCAAGTACTCACTTGATTAGAAAGGTTTGTTCTTCTTGGACCCATGTTTGGCCTTGACCATCTGGTTCAAGGCCTTCACGCACCGGCGGATCATTCCCATCGACTTCTTCCCTTCAGGTCGCTTTATTACCATGGCCAACGTCGCGCCGCCGGCAGCCGGAGGTGGAGGGATTTTGTGATCAGCAGTGGCTTTCTCCCCGTTTCCGAGCTTGCCGGTGGCTTTGGCTTCTCCGATGAGAAGCTGCTTCTCTTGTATCAGATCCTGAAGGGAGAACCGGGGCACGTCGTCGGCACACGGTGGCGTGATCAGCTTCTTCACAGTTATGCATTGCCCCAGGGTCTTGTGCTCCTTGTCTTGGCATTGCTGCTGCGCCTTCAGTGTCTTGTGCTCTTCATCTTGATTCTTTTCTGATGTCTTCTGTTCTTCTTGTTGTTGTTCTTTGCATTGTTTAGCTGATTTCTGCTCTTCATCTTGATACTGCCCAGGTGTATCCTCATCTTCATATTGATTTGGCGCCTTCTCCTCCTCATCTTCATATTGATTTGGCACCTTCTCCTCCTCATCTTCATATTGACTTGGCATCTTCTCCTCATCTTGGCACTGCTGCAATGTCTCTTGATCCTCATCAAGATATTGCTTTGGTGTTTTCCTCTCTCCATCCTGATGCTGGTGTGGTTTCATCTCCTGCTCTTCATCTAGGTAATGACGAAATTTCTTCTCCTGGTCTTCATCTAGATGATGGTGAAGTTTCTTCTCCTGCTCTTCATCTAGATAATGGTGAAGTTTCTCCTCCTGTTCATCATGGTACCGATTCTGTATCTTCTGTTCTTCACCTTCGCACTGCAGTGGCGCCTGTAGAGTCCCCAACTCCTGATCTTCATATGGATATGGTGGCTGCTCTTCTGTATCTTGGCACTGGAACAATGCCTTCAGCTTGGCATCTTGGCGTAGCTGCTGCGTCAGGGGCGGCACATGTTGATCTTGATAACAAGCAATGGTACTTGTCGATCTTCGTGTTCTCCTCGACATGCCTAGATCAAAGCGGCGAGATTTGTTCACATCACACTCGGTGGCCATTGTCAGTGGTTTGACGAGAAAGATCACTAGAAAGAGCAACTTGCTTCTTCTCAGGGGTGGAGTTGTTATAGGATGCCTGATGTGATTAGTAGATGCATAATCCGTACTGGGAATAGGTGAGCTGGTAAAATGTCCATTTCAGAGGTAATGTTTGGTTTGGTCATTTGGAAGATCAGTGCCTGTCCTAGTAGCCTTTAATCCCTACATGAAGTGAAATTGAAGTTAGTATTATCAGGCAAGTGATTAATATTCTGCCACAAGCCCCAAACATCTAGAATATTTGTTCTGCAGTAAGATTTTAGACGTTGGTACATCAGAATTGTAAATTGCAAGATGACAACATATATATGAATAATGCGGCATAAGGAATGTTAGGAAGTAGGGACAAAGGTCCGAAATAAAGAAAATTGCTGTGTATTTGAAGCTGTCCCCAACTACCTAAGAGCTGAGAAACAGGAATATATTTGGTTTCAAGCAAAAGATTTGACTGACACGTCTTCACATACTTTGACTCGAAATGCTAACAAAAAATTCCTTTGAACAAATCACATTGACGCCTAGGCTAGAAGGTAATGCCCAGGACCAATAAATAGCATTGCAGAAACTTACTCATAAGTTGGACAAACTGATTCTAAAGAAATAGTGGGGGCTGCTTTGATAAGTACAATACCATTGAACCAATTCTGCCACCTAAAAGCTATTTATCATAATAATTGACAAATATAAAATGAACAGGGTACATCTTATGTCACAACTCGGCCTAAACAAAGTATTGATCCTTTCCCAGAATTGTACATCTCTTGGCACCCCAAAGATTTTCATTTACGGAGTCAGTGATTTTGATTAGCTGCAGATATAACTCCCTATCTTGCAAACCTCATCGTCCACTCCGCAGCTATTTCATCATGCTTACTTCTATCAGTCAAGTATAAACGTCCAATGCTTGGCACAAGTGGGCAATCTGCACAGAAACAATAATCATAATGTGATGTCTTCAAGTTGAAATGAAGCAACAATTATGTGTATATTACTGTAAGTTTGAACAAGACTACATGTTTAGTCATGGAAGACAGTGCAGAAACAGAACAATTCTGATTTTGAGAGTACTGTAACTTGGAACATACATGGATCCGGGTTTGTGATGATGGCTTTAACAGCAAGTAGCACCTTTGAAATAGTTAAAGCAGGACTCCAACCTTCCCTTAAAATCTCCATACTCAAGTTACCAGTGGAATCAACATTGCAGTGGTAAATTCTTGTCTTGAAAGTTACCTAAAATAGTAACAGAACAGTTACAATCAAAAATTGAGATCCCCTACTAATAGAATATCGGATAAAATTACAGCAGTGGATCTCAGTTGCTCCATGATACCATTTATACATAATGTATTGAAAATTTAGATCCTTCAATATTATAAATTTAGCACGTTGAACTAGAAGAGTGAAGTAAATTTAAGATATTTTTTATTATTGGAACGTCAAATATCTAGCCACAGTTACCAAACTATAGTGTTTTTATTTTTTTGGGTATCATGATTGTTCAATCAACTTCCTAGTTCGTACAGAACTTGAGAAAATTCACTTACTATTACCAAATTATATGGGATCTAGCATTAGCAACGTTAATGTGATTGTCATGTTGGTCTAAATTGTTATTTGTATGATTCCATGCGCTGGTCTACGTAAAAGTTAGGCCTTGGTCAAAGTAGTGCTAGCATTGGTCCAGGCTCCGTCATTGCTATTTAGGGAATGGGAGATAACTGCAGATGCTCCATGAAATACTGAAGTGCGGTGATGAAGGTTGGCTGTTTGAATTCCTCGTCCCACCAACCATCAAGGCATTATAAGTTGATGCTGGAGAAAGATAGTAGCAGTCTTAGCACCATCAAAACATGCTGCAGGTGGTCATGTAGGGCTGTAGGCTATGGACAGCCGGTGGATACTGATTAGTCAATGACACCACTAAATGGACTGAAAGTCTGGATTTAGAAGGCTCTTCTCATTTACCAGACTCTCTTATATTCTAAGCCAAGATGCACAAAATGCAAATAATATGTCAATATAGGATGAAGGCGATGCCCAAGCACATATTAGTAAGACTTCCAATGGGCAAACCTTTTTTTTGTTTGGGTAAAAACTTTTTCACAGCAGTATCAGCCAAAACAGGTGCACCTAGGAAAACAACATTTTAGCAACTCTGCAGTTGAATACTAAGCTTAAAACAGACTTCAGGTAAGTTGTCTTTGTAAATAATCAAGACCGTATTGGAAAGAGGAAAAATGAACCTTACCTTAAAACGAACGCAAGTTGCTTTAATAGAAGAAAAGTAAACATCAATTACCAATAAAATAGACGAGGTTTGACATAATCTCTTTTGTTATCTAGGTCCTTCTAACCATCACACTATTTGCTGGGTTTGTCCTTGAACACAGGCATTTCTGTTTCCCTAAAATGTCTGTTTAGAAATTCCATTAAGGATGAATCTTGGTTCTTGACAGGCAACTCAACACATTTTCTATTTTCCTTTCTACACTAAATAAAAGGCTTGTAAGTTGGGTTATATACTCTTGTGAAGAAACTAAAAGAAGTTTGGTGATGGTAGATTTTGAAACAAAATACCATGTGCACCTACTAAAGATACCGATGTTCATCGCTTTTGTAGTACCCTGTCTACACATACCGTAGCAGAAGTAACCCTAAAACAATATTATCCGAGGAAAAATTATCATATTTAATTTTCTATTCCAGTTCTTCAAGATTTTAGCTGTGCAGATGTCTCTTGAAGATTTTGAAGCAAGTGTTGCCTGCCTTAGCCCCGCTTCCACATGGCAAATCAGTAGTGTATCAATAATTACTGTAATGGTATGCCGCATTCGTTCTAGACAGTCTTTTCCAACAACAGGAATACATGAACCATAGCATTAGGTAGAATGACTACAGACAGGGAGGAAAAAAGTGAAGTCACAACTTAAGCTTCTATGATCTTGGAAAACTTTCAGATAAGGTATTAAGACGCTGATAGCCGGACAACCTTCTAATTGCCCATTTAAGCAAACACAAATAAATAAAAGTAGTGAATTCTTGGTTCTTACCGTGGGAGGTTTAAACGGGTACTCAATCGGGAACACAATATCAAGGAAAAATATCCCTCCTTCATACGGGGATCCTACAAGACAGGTACTACTGCGTTAAAACAAAGTAAAGGTGCTCACAATACTACATCACTCTTAAAAAATTAATCGCAATTTGAACAGGTGAAATTCGCACAGAACCGCAGTAGAATTCACTCGAGCTAAGCAGAGAGGGGGAAGAGGATACCTTGGGGTCCGATGATGGTGGAGAGCCAGTGGTAGAGGCTGTCGCCCTTAGGCCCGGCGGAGCAGTCGGAGGCGTTGAGGTCCATCAACTCCTTCTGAATCCGCTTCCCCGACGATGACACCGACGTCCCGCCGCTGGAGCCCCAGGGGCGCACCCCACTCCATCCTCCTCCACCTCCGCCGCTTGAACCCCCTCCTCCTCCGCCGCCACCGCTGGTGCCGGCGCCGGCGGGAAAAGGGGAGCGAGAGGTGGGGAAGGAGGAGGAAGAGGAGGACATGTCCTCGAGCGCAAGCAGCGCCGCTGGAGCCCCAGGGCCGTTCCCCTTTTTTCCTTTTTTATTTTTCTTCTCTACCGATAAATTAGGGCCGGTGTTAATATACGGTATAGGAGTATTTAATAAACGAGGTTTCCTACGGTGCTTTGAGATTTATTAGGACCGTTGATCAGCTTTAATCCAATGCACTAGGATGAAAGGTACTGGTGAGTGGTGAGAATGTACTTAAAATATGGGCCAGATATGAATTTTACAATTTGGTGAAAGGTTACAAAAGTAATTAACTCATATTACCAATTTATATGAATAAGGTCTCAAAAAATTATACGGATAAGTCGAATAGCTTGCCGTCTTCTTGCCTCTCGGTAGTATGTAGGGCTATAGCGGCACCGGTTGCGGATGCCACCATGGTAAGATTGAACCCGTGCTGCGTCGATCCCGCTGTGCGGGCAGTGTGGTTCCTCCATTTGCTGCCTATTTGTTGGCCACGACGCCCAAGGAACACCTGCCTTAGTTGTTGAGCGGCCAGCCGCCCGCTGCCCATCCTTCCCCAAGGACGAGGACTTTTTTCTCACATCCATCCAGCGCTCACCAAAGGAGGTTATCTAATTCAATTTTTCACCGACATAAAGCCAAGGATAACAGCACATGATCATGTATATTAAGATAGGGCGTTGGGAATTACTTAATTACCTAGGTTTATGTTAATTTTCATTCCCAATTTACCCTTTAAAGATCAAGGATGCATCATAATTAGTTACCCTAACTAGTTTGGAAGGTACTTGCGATACCTTTCAAGCACAGTAAAAGACCTCTTAATAATTAATGACAAAGAATCTGGATAATCATAAGGAATTATGACATGCACAATCACTGTCCTAGGAAACGTCATATTTGATACAAATAATTATATTTTAGACGGCAAAAGTAAGCAAAATCTCTTTTAAATCGTACCTCTCACATAAAAACATCGTCAAGAATACTTCTTTACTCTATCTCCTAAAATCTATTGTTGGGAGCTTGTAATGAGGATTTTGGTGTTTTGATCAATACCAACTCCAAAAGATAATCTAAATTGAGTGTATAAAAAGTGGTCCACCCAGATAATTAAGAAACCCACTTTTTAGCCCGGGAGCGTGGGAGAGGATCCCGACTTATAGGGAACAATAATTCAAGAAATGGGTTTTCTATTTTTGAGATTGAGACCAAACAAAATTATCTCATACTAGATGAGTGAAACAGATTCAAACAACCAAATGTTTCCAAAAATAACCCCTCAGCCAGAGTAGATAGGAGAGACTAGCGAGTTGAGAAAAAGAAGCAACCAAACACTAAGAATACATTAGGTCGTTCCTCAAGAGAATTGAGGGGGATTTGGAGACGATTTATCCACTCGTATTATGGTGTGGAATTATTTTGTCTCAATCCCTTCTAATGTCTCTTTTTTTGGATTAATCATGTGGACCGTTCATTATGTTGGTGAGGCTTAAATTAAACCAGTTTTTCTAGCCCAATCTTGTCGATAATAATGGGCCAAAAGGCGATCAGATATTCAATTCAAACTGACCCCACACAAATCAGACCCTGGAAAATCATAAATGCCCTTGTTGGGCTGGTGTATATCGTAATTGTAACCACACTTGTGTGTACATAACATGTTCATTATATTTATGGACACCTTTAGAACGTAGAAATTTTACATAGGAGTGTTTGAGGCCAGTCAGTTTGGCATTTGTAAATTTAGAAAAAGAATTATTTGTGAGTACGAGATGGGAATCATAGCCTAACGACAAGAGATAGGTGCCACTGGATTCCCAGCAGCATATTGCCAGATTGAAACAATAAGAGTAAACAGTTAAGTACTGAAGCTATATGCAGGGACACAACACATTTTTGAGTCATACAAACATTTCAGAAAAGAAGCTTTTTACAGTTTAGTACTCTCAGCCTGGCATACAAAAATTGATGTATCTTGCTCATTTCTAGGACAACAAATTTTGAGACGCATATGATCTACCTCAATACATCGAAGACAAATATGGCTCCCTACACTACCTACTGAATACTGACAAGATCCACAATAAATTTCGGGCATCTCATCCAAAATGCATCATCGTTTACAAGGTTTTACATGAAAACCAGAATAGACAAC
Organism: Leersia perrieri; assembly: GCA_000325765.3. NCBI lineage: Eukaryota > Viridiplantae > Streptophyta > Magnoliopsida > Poales > Poaceae > Leersia > Leersia perrieri. The sequence goes on along the minus strand of CM002485.1, from coordinate 17,367,371 downwards.
AATGCAGCAATTAGGTGAATCAACCAGCACGATTGAATTTGTGTAGCAAAATTGTCTGGGCTTGTGGGCCCAGGAGCTGCACTACCACTGCTGCCATTGGAGCCAGTGCTGCAAAAAGAACCAAAATTGCATCACGACATAGAGCAACAAAATGTTGAACAATCAGGACAAAAATATCGACGAGATAGGACTCACCTTCCTGCAAAAATGCATGAACCATGGCCTGCATGTTTTGATACAGGGAAATTGTATTAGCCTCATCAAACAGGGAAAAGAGGTAATCACGGTCCAATCTAACAGTCAATGTTCTTCATTTCTTTAAACACACTAAAAAATAGTGCCTTCTATAAGAAAATGAACGAAACTACAGGATTCTGATCATGCATTTAACCAGTGGTAAACACATCTTATATTAGCATGATCAGATATCTAAAGTCTAAGTGCAGTCCAAATTTTCTTGCTTTAGCATTCCTACATACATAATCAGTTGTCCATGTCAAACATACATAAACTCAGACACATTCAGTTAAAAGTTATAAACCTTGTTTGCAGCTTCAAGATGTTTACTGACGTTCAATGGCATCTAAGTTGTATTAAGAATAGGCAAACCAAGTTACAAGGAATGTGCTAATCAGTTCTTTTGCACGTACATGCTACTTTTTAGTTTCACTTGGATCAAAACCATTTGTAATTGCTGCCATGCTGCATGCCAGGTGCACCATAGAAATCATGTGGATACTATTCTAACATGTAAGAGGATAGGCACCAAGTTTCACATGCCTTGAGCAAATTTCCATGTGACCATTAAAATATTGGGCAGATTCACTAATAATCCAATCAACCTGATGTCTTGAAGGGAAATTAGTGGTACCATACAAATATGTTATACTGACAGATTTAAAAGCATTATAGATCTATTTGGAATCAATAAATGTGATGTGACACTGGCTTTGTGCCAAAGAGAACACACAAATCCAAGCCGCTATGGTGGCTGTTAAGATTACTAAATGTGAAGAAAGTGAATACTGTAAAGCACTATGCAGATTATGTGAAATGTTCTTGTAGTGCTGAAATCAATAATAAATAACAGTCATACACCAAATGGTAACCAGTGAACGTGCTTTCAGAGTGCGGAAGTGTTACTGTCAAATAATTTTTGAGAAATGGATAGTCAAAGAGAAGAAATCAGCTTACTTGGATCAGTAGATGTTACCATTGCAGTGCTATTGAAGCTGCATGTTCCTCCACTTTCTTGTGTTCTATGGTAATAATCATTGAAAGCATAAGAAGCAACAGCCACAATGTCATCTGATTTATAGCACGATTGCCCAGGTTGAATTGCACTGCAGTTTGCGGAGCCAGGGCCACATGCCCAATCCAAGCTTTGCTTCAATGCACTATGAGGAGCACTTGAAATTGCTACACAAAACTTCCCACGCAAAGCTGGTGAGTCTGTATTAGTTGTGGCCATGTCTTCAAATGTAAGGCTGTACACAGTAGTTGCATTCGGAAACATGATACCCCAATTTTTCTCTGAGACAGGTCCTACCCGAAGATCCTCATTGAACAACTCAAATATATATGTGCTTACTTGTGTATTTGGCTGGCCAGGAGTACCGGAATTATTTAATACATGGCGTATGAGGTTAGTATTGTAGGCCAAAGCATTGTCCACATTAGCAGCTTTCTCATTCTGCGCACCATGCCATGGCCAGCCAGAAGCTGTGACCATAACGGGGATCCCAGTGAAATTCATTGCTTGCATTGAGTTGTAAGTAGCATCAACCATAGCATCAAACATATTAGTATAGAATAAATTTGTGTTGGGATCTGCGATTTGACTATCAGGGTTGAGTGATCGAAAAAGGGCATATTCTAAGGGGAATACACCTTGCCCCTTGACATAGTCATAATAAGGTTGGGCATTCAGCATGAAGGGAGATCCTGTGTTGTTCAGAAATTGAAGATACTGCGACATTATCGAGCTCCATGTTGAATTGAATGTGGCAGTAGATGGAGGAAATGGCTTAGAGATCATGTCTGTGGAATGAGGACTTGAAATTTTCACCTGGGTATTGAGGTTTGCAGCCAAAAGTGCTGACTGTAGGAATTGCAATGCAGGTACAAGAACAAGAGCTGCATTTGGTACCGTAGTAAGAACTTCATTCCCCACAGCAATATATGTTATGTTAGTCGCTGGAATGTACGCAGCAACATTCTTGTTAATCCAATCAGCAGCGGTGGAACGAGATTGCCCCACACGAAGTAGCTGATCATTTGGAACCCCAACCACCACTTCTATTCCAGTATTTGCAAGGGCAGATAACATCTGATGGTCTGAATCAAGAAGGCGAACATGCTGAATCTTCTTTTCTTTCAGGATAGACACTATGTCTGATGCTGATGGTAGGTTCGAAATGGCAGTGCCAACATTGATACCAACAAATGTTCCTGTGGAAGTTAATAAAATTATTCAATGAATATATACGGATACAGTTATAGAGGAGGCATCCGGTGAAACAAATCAAATAGGAGTAAGTGAAAACCCGTGAAAACCGAACCTAAAAGTTTTAAGTTCATGAAAAAATTGCTCCCAAATAAGTTTGGAGTTGATGTTTGGTGGGGATGTGGTTTACTCCTATACCCACCTATAGTTATTTTATTCATGAATTTACAGAACTTTTAGGTTCAGTTTCACGGGTTTCCACTTATTTGATGGTTTTCACCGGATATTTCCCCATGGTTATAAAGCAACCATTTTGCAGCCCATAGCAGTAAATGTTTTGTATCCTAGTTAAACTCTCTCTCACACAATTTTGCAAATCAGAGCTCAAATTGAATAAATACGTTAAGGTACCAACCCTAATTGAGAGCACTGAATTAGTAAAAAGGTCAAATTTATATGCCATAAGTTACAACTTACAGATGAACTTACCTGAAACATTGAGAACCATGAGCATTAACAGCATCACCCCCCCTTTTAGGCTCACTGGCCACATATTGCCGTGTTTTAGCATCTGGTTTCTTATTATCCAAGAACGCTTCTCACTTTCTCAGAAGCTCTTAACCGAAGCTGAAACATCAACATTGTACAAATCATTTCCTCCAAACAACATAAGACAGATTTCACTTGAATTATATCTTTGGAGATGAAAAGGCATTAATTGTGAGAAATACAAGAATGCGCCCACACTGAACTAAATATGAAATTAAAGTACCATCTTTCTGGTTCTTCTCAAATCATCATCATAAAGAAACAATGTGGAACATAATGCAGTTCAAAAGTATTCAGATACTAGTAGTTCGAATCTGCAAATGCAGCAAATCTGGAACCATCCAATAAACAGGAACCAGACTCATCCAAGAACCAAGCAATTCAAAGAACCTTGAGTAAATCTACAAGCTAACCCGAGGAAGCGAGGAGCTGTCTGAAGAAATGCCTAGGAAGGTGCACGGGTATGCAGAAAAAAGAGGAATTCAAGCAGGAAAAAATTGAAAGTGAATACGCATAAAAACACATCAAAAGCTAACTGAATAAGCAATTTAAGCAAGCCATGAAAATGAACAGTTACCTCTCAAAACATCAGAACGAATTTCCGATACTATCGCCGCCTAATCATTGCAAATCATAAGAACTCTCCCGTGAGTTAAAACTCGAAACGCAATCACTGAATATGAAGCAGTAGGAAACGTGAAGCAGCAAGCCAAGAAAAGGGGGATGGAGACGCCTAAATATTTGTTTTCGAATCATCAACAAGCAAGCTTTTAAGACCACTTCATCCCTCTCCTCGGTTAAAATTCCATCCCTTCCGCAAGAAACCTCAGTTGGTAAAAGGTCACGAGCACAAAAGATCACAAGCCTCCAAGAACAAAGCAACAAACGGGGACATCGCAATCGTATCAACAGTACAAGAAGGAAAATAGTGAACAAACCCACAACAAAACAGAAGAAAATAAGGCACCTGATCTTGTCCCCGGGGAAGAGACCTTTCTTCCGCTTCCTCTTCCCCTTTCCAGATACACACCGCCAAGAACGAAGCACGAACCGGAATTGGATTGGAGATTTGGAGCTGGACCGCAGAATTATTACCGGACTACTGGCGACAGTGAGAAATGGGAAGCCCTCTCTCACGCACACATACTCCGCTGGAATAGACACGCAGTACACAGAGAATCCGAGGAGCCGAGGAGGTACAGAACTGTCAGTCTCTCAGTTCTTGGTTTGGATTGTTTTTCGCTTCTGTTTCTTGGAGGCTTAACACTGTAATTAAGAGCTCTTAAACCTCTCAAAAGAGTGGTGGTTATTGATCAAAGTGCATCGGAGATGGGATTTACAAAAATGATTGGGGATTGACCGAGAGCGCAGCTTCGCGTGTCACAGATCCAATTAAGTTTCTTGGGGACATGAAGGATTAAAGAAAGAGCCAAAGAGGTGAGAAAGGTGGAGGAATAAAAGGTCGAGCTTTTCTAGGCTTTGGAGTTTTGGAGCTGGGCAGCGGGGGCGGGGGTGGCGAGCGTGGGATGAGATGACTGACTGGCGAGTGTAGTACTGTAGTGTGCTGGAGCGTGCAGTGTGTGCAGGTTCCAGAGGAGCGGAGAAGGCCAGCATGGCGTTTCTGTGGTCACAGCCTGTGTGGCCGTCGATGGGTTTGTTCGGCTCATAAATACGGAATATAAATTAAGCTCGTTTTGGTGCATTCATTTCCTTCCAAAACAGTTTTCTCAGCGAATCTGGCATGCCATTCCATAGGTGCATGAATCCTCAGCTCAAAACGGAAGGTTTAAAATTTTTGAAGCACAGAAACAAAAATATTCAGTTAAAAACAAGCCAAGAATTTAAAGAATAGGGAAAAAAATCCGTCGCCTCCCCCACGTGGACACCACTACCACTGCTTCCCTAAGAGCAAGTACAATAGTATGCTCTAAACCAACTACAAACTGATATGGAGGAGAGGGACAATAGAAAAATAGAAAAAAAGATGGGTTGACTCTTATGTAAGAGCTAGCTCTACATAAACTCCAAAATAAATACAATAAATGCATAGAGATAAAATAAGAGAATTATAGTCAACCTAATAGCCAATCTATCGTATATGCTAGCTACAATTTAAATTGGAGCTAACAAGTTGGCTCTCTTATTGACCTTGCTCTAATGCCTGAAGCCTCCAATCCAATAGGCCACCGCAGCAAGGCGAGCACTTCATTGGGATACGCCCTGCCTGACGCGCCGCCCACCCGCCATCGCAAGAAAAGAAATGACATTACTCCTTTGTTCTTAATTGTAAGGGTTTTGACTTTATATTGTAACATTTTACTATACGTCTTATTAAAAAAATTAAAATTATTATTTATTTTATTTGTAATTTACTTTATCATTAAAAAATTTAATCTTGAGTTATCATTTTTAATATTTACAACAAAATTTTAAATAAGACGAATGATCAAAGTTACAAGCAAACTGTTAAAATGCCTTATATCGATGATGGAGGTAGTATTAATTTGATTAAATTGCAATTAACACATTTTTTATCTGTTTTGGTAATTCGGTTTCATTTTGGATCAGTTTGGTTTAGGTTTGGCCAATTTTCTCACTCTTATGTACACGTCCAAACGCATTCCAACTGTGAACTCTGGCTCTTGATTAAATTAAGGGAAAATTATAAAAACCACCCCAATTATCACTATGGTTTTGAAATTGCCCCACATAACCTAATTTGTTGCAAATACCCACCCACCAAAATCTCTAGATGCATATAAATAGAGGATTCGGTCCATTTCTACTGACATACAATTATGTTAGGCCACATTAGTAACCCACGTTTCGTTTGAGGTGCATCACTTTTAAGACCGACCCCTATATAGTTTAAAACGGGTCGATAATTTGCAACAACGAGATAGCACATTTCAATGGTGATTGGTAGCGGCGATCTACTGCGTGTGATACCATGGATTGATGATGTGGCCTCCTGCTAGTACACGTCGACAGAAAAGACATAACTCGGCTATTGACATGCGTTGAGTGAGTACTTGAGTGGTTTGGGTGGGTGTGTATTTGCAACAAATTGAGTTATTGAGGACAATTTCAAAACCACAGTGACATTTAAGGTGGTTTTTGTAATTTTCCCTTAAATTAATACTATCATCCACTAATGTCAAACTGTTCTGGAACACGTGGCCTTGTGAGTTGTAACAATTGTTTATGTGCAGATCTCATCTACTAGTATTTTGACGTGGGATGCGGTTTTCAAGCCTCAAAACATGAAAATTATTGCAGGGATTTAATTTGGTAGGAACTCGAAATTATATGGAAATTTCTCACTTAAAATTAGCCTGAAATTTTGTGTTCCACTATTCAAAAATGGTAAATACTCTATTATAACCTGGCATGAGTTACGGCAAGTCTTTTCAGAGTTCACGTTCCTGTGTATTTGAATTCAAACATTTCTGCCCATGTTTTGCTTTTGCCTTTCTCCTCCTTTTAAGTTGAGAAAGCATCCAACACCAATGACACAATGCTACCGTTGCATCCCAGCTTTATGGTAATTGCTTTACACTCCGGACGAGTCATTTCGTGCTCAAATTTTTTCATTTTGCAGCCCCCTTTTCCATCATGATCTACATGACAGGGACGAAAGATTCTGACCTGTAAACCGGACGAACGACTCTGACCTGTAAGCCAATGAGGAAAAAAAAATGGTCACCTGTAACTCTGTAAGCCAATGAGAAAAAAATGGTCATGCCAAGTTGAGATATTTCTCTACCCACATCCACATGGTCATGACTCATGACGCATGCCATTGCACTTGCGTGAACTGAAACAGGAGTCAGTCAAGGGGGCAACTGCGCCCCGATCATTGGATCATTGGCCCTTGTTACTAGTAGTTGTTACCCTTGAGAAAACCGGCCCGAAAAGTTGACTGTCTTGTGTTGTCGCCTGTCGGTGATGAAGAGATCTGCGTACTGAGGATTGTTAATATTTTTCACAGTAGAATAATCGCCGTTTCCGCTCCAAAGACTCATAAACTGACTCCGCGTCAGCAAGTCCTAGTTCGAGTACCATTTGCATTTTGCAGTGTACACCCGTGATTCGACGTAGACCTGGAATGGGCGCGTTGTTTTTCTCCTCTATTGTGTGATCAGATCTACCGTGCGCCGGCGCGGATGTGTGGGCGACGGAGACAGAGCAAGGTTAGGTGCCGTGCACTGAGACACGAGTCCGTGTCTGCGATAGCGGCGGCCTGGTCTTGATTGGTGCGGCCGGCGATGGCGCCGGGGAACAAGGGCCACGTTAAACCTCCCGCGCTGGCAGGTGGCAGCCACGCTGCGGTCGGTGTCGCCATCATGCCACGCACGCGTGTCCGGGATCGAGCACGAACACGAAGCGACAGCGCCGCGTCGTGCGCGTCCGTCTCCTGCTGAGTCCGGTGGGCGCGCGCGGGTGGGGGCGGCGTTGCCGTCGGCATGGCCAAGGGCCCAAGAGCGCGCGTTCTCCTCAATCGTGCGCGCACGCAGTTCGCGATATCGAGGGATTCTGCAGGCTGCAGCTTTGCTTGGCGCCGTGTACGGGAGACATGAGTCAAGGAGATGTGTCGGCAGGCCGCTAGCCCGGCAGGTAGCAGAGGCAAATCAGGTCCATCGTCCAGTCCGTGTTTGCGACATATTCTATGGGCCGGATCACAATGATACACAAGGAACCAGCTGAACGCCTACACGAGCCCGACGGCGGGCCATCCTGTGAGATCACACGTTCCACCAGAGCAAGTACGCCCAGATGGTGACTGGTGACTTGGTGAGCGTGCCGTGCCAGCGCAAAGACATCGCCGGGTGGACGCCGAGCTCGTGGAGCTCATATTTTCATGCAACTGATGTCATATTTTCGGTTCTGTCGAACCGAAAAAAAATTATTAACACGTACTCTTCGCTTCGGTGACTGGTGCGCGAGGGCTAGCCGGAGTGCCGGACCGCGGAGTCGGGGTCCAGTGCGGCAGCGCGGGGCTGAAGTGGCACGACACGACGCGCGAGTCGAGCAGCTCCACCACGTCCGACCGCGTCACGCACCGGGGCACCTTGTACTGCCCGATGGACATGCCGCGCGACACGGCCACGTCCATGAGCTCCTCGAACGTGCCGGCACGGACGACCCGGATCTCGAGCGGGCCGATCGAGCCGTCCGCCACCCTGCCCTGCCTGTACACCGAGCTCAGCGCCTCCTCCATCTCGAGGCAGCATCTCCCGAGCGTCTCCCCGTCCACCACCGCCACCGCGTCGCCGCCCGCGTCGGTGGTCAGTAGTAGCTCCCAGTAGACGACGTAGTGGCCCGGGACGCGGTCGGTGCACGCGCGGCTGGTGAACTCCGCGACGCACGCGCCGCGCGTGCGCGAGCGGAGCAGAGCCGAGGCGCGGTCCACCGCGCGCTGCAGCTCGGCCTCGTCGGTCTTGTCCGACTCGACCGACAGCACCACGCCCTGGCGCCTCACGAACCTGAGCTGCGGCGCCGCGTTGTGGAACCCCGTCACGCGGAGCACGTCGCCCACGCGGTAACGGCTCAGCCCGGCGAACGTGGTGACCACCAGCTCGTACTCGCGGCCGGCCTCGACGCGTGCGAGGTCGACGAGGTTGGTCGAATCGTCGGCGTCGGCGTCGGCGTCCATGGGGAGGAACTCGAAGTAGGCCGTGTTGGGCATGATGGTGTAGGACACATCGGACGGGTCACACATGGGGCGGAGGTTGATGCCGAAGGAGGCCTCGGAGGACACGTACGAGGTGCTCACGATCGGGAGGCCGCCGCCGCTGTAGTGCTGCAGGGTCGGGATGTACTGAGCCATGGCGCCGGTGACGACAGCGTCGACGTACTTGGTGTTCGGCCAAATGCGCGTGATAATGCCGGCCCAGTCAACCTTAGAGCACTCGGCGCGGATGAACTCGGCGAGTTCGGCGTCCGGTCGGAGGATGCCAGCAACGGCCTCGCGCACCGACGGATCGGTGACGTGCCGGCTGAGCTCGCCGGCCTCGATGTCCGCGGCGAGCTGCTCCCAGTTGAGCTGGAGGAAGCGGATCGCCCGGAGGAGCGTGGCGGCGAACATGGCGCCGACGCGCAGCACGTCGTGTCGCTGGCACAGGCCGCACAGCATCTGCGCGTACATGCTCTGGAACGCGTCCTCGCAGAGGATGACCGCCGTCGGGCTCGTGTATGGATTCGGCTGGCTCTTGAACCGCTCGCTCTTGAGTATGCTCGTCAGCGCAGGCCACGCCGTGAGGCCGCCTCGTGTCTTCGTCTCCGCCTTGACGAACAGGAAGTAGAGCCCCTTCCCCTTGTCAACCCCAGGCACAAACCTGTACACCCAACCACGTATGTTCAGTGTATTTTGCTCTTTTGCGGAAATGCGAAATGTGTTTCGATGCCATTTTTGTTCAGACTGTCAAATTAGAGAGGAGGTTAATGTACTTACAGGTTCAAGACAGGTGCAATGAGGCTGTGCATTGCGTGGCGTCGGCCGGAGTCGTCCTCGACGACCGGAATCAGCTTGCGCTCGCCGCCCGACGTGCCGGAGCTGGTGAGGAACTCGGTGATGGGGCGCGTCGACAGGATGGGCGAGCGGTCACCGTCGGCGATCCGCTGGATGTACGGCTTCAGGTCGTCGTAGGACACCACCGGCACCTTGGCCCGGAAGGTGGCGCGGCTGATGTCGTCGCCGGCGTCGAGGCTGCACTTGCTGAGGTACTCCGCGGCGGCGTTGCGGCCGAGGATTTCGGACAGGACGCGCTCCTGCACGGCGTCCACGTCGGAAGTCAGCTCCTCGATGAGACGGAGCTTCTCGACGTCGGCATCGTTCACCGTCGGCGCCGCGGAACGGAGAGCAGCGCCGATGGTCGAGACATCAGCTGGTGTCGCCGACATTGGCTTCAATGAAACGCGACACGAGTGGTTCAGCAGTTCAGTGCGCCTGATCGTTGTGTCTGTATTTTATTCATATCAAACAACAGCTCGTGGGTGTCCATCAGACAGCGCCATCATGTGCGCTATTTTTAAACAAAAATGCCGAAGAGTAGTTATGAGTAGTGAAATATTTGCTCATGTTTACCTTTCGGGAAAGTCTAAGATGTGTCTGGACTCTCCAAAGCTTTCGACTCGGTGAGCTAGCCTGGAAGTCATGGAAAATTTGGGTTTTGGTCTGAAATGCCGTAATTGGATATCACTGCTACTACAAACCTCCTCCTCAAGAATCCTCCTAAACGGCATTCCTAGGGACAAGATCCATCATAGACGCGGCTTGAGGCAAGGTAACCCAATATCCCCCTACCTTTTGTTCTTGGAATGGAACCGTTGCACAGAATTATCAAATTGACTAAAACACGGGGCTTCTTACCAGTTTTTGATAACAATGGAAACAGATTCCGGTGCTCACTCTATGCCGATGATGTTGGCATTTTCCTATCGCCAAACCTTGCAGACATAAACACTCTGAAACAAATCTTCCATCTTTTTGCTCAAGTAAGTGGTATCAACACGAATCTGGCTAAAACCGAGATCTTCCCGATAGCCTATCTGCCCACTATTCTTCAAAACTTCCCTTAAAATATTTTCCTTGCAAATACCTCGGTATCCCTCTGCATTACCGAAAGTTACGGAAGATCGATTACCAACCCCTTTTGGACAAGTTTGGATCTAGAATCCCTGGTTGGAAAGGAAGATTTTTCTCCTACTCTAGAAGGGAAACACTGATAAAATCAACACTCACATTGTCGATGCGTGTGCTTGACACGCGGGGATCCGGGGGACCCCTTTTTGATTCGGCACAGGGGTGCGGAAACGCCAAGGCCTGAGTTAAGGGGAAGAAGAATGCGGGCAGGGGAGAAGCCCACTAAAAATGCAAGGCACAAAGAGTTTATACAGGTTCGGGCCGCTAGGAAGCGTAATACCCTACTCCTGTTCTTGTTGTTGATATGGAGGATGAAGAATTACAAGGAGTTCTCTCCCGGGTGGTGCTAGAGCTGATGATTGAGGCGAATGCACTCTAAGTTATCAGTGGTTTGTAAGCAATTTCCTCCTCTCTCTATGAAAGACAAGAGCCTCCTTTTATAGTTCAAGGGGACACCATAGTAGTCATGGGTTTTCCAACCTCTCTACTAACGCCGTGGAGTGGCTCGCGCTTTGTCTTGTCAGGGGTCATGCCCCTCTTCTGTTCATATCGCCACGTCGCGATAGCTGGTGAAGAAAAACGGACGACGTGGCCTCCATGCTGCTGATGAAGTGTGTGGCCATTCTACCTAACCTCCCATGGGGCCTACCTGTCAGCGGGCCACCAATGGCGCTAGGGGTGTCATCATACACTCAACCCTCTCTACCTCTCTCCCACGCAGCTGTCCGTCGCATTAAATGCGACGATGACCGGGCACGATGAGGGGCGTGCGCTGCTGACTGCGCGGTCAGCCTACGGTCACAGGCTGGAGACTTTTTCCACCCTCTCCCATGCAAAAAGGCGATGATGATGACGCTCTGACAGACACGCCTCACTTCACATTAAATGCGACGGGGCAGTGCTTGAGCACTATTCCCGTGTTGAGTAGGGCGGTTGGCAGCCAGGCTGGCCCCTCCGACGAGAGGGGTGCGGGGTGGCGTGGCCAGGGTCCGGGTGTTCCCGAACCTCTTCCCTAGAGGAATAACGGCTTCCGGGCAGCCCCCGGGCCTGCGCCCGCGGCCCGAACCTTCCAAGGTGATTTGGGCATTTTGTCATTAGGTGGCGCTTACGCAAATGCGTCCCTCCAACCATGTGTCGCATCCTCAGCATACCCCGGGCCCATATCGCCGACACACATCGACACCCATCTACCACTTGACACTTGACAGTTATATCACATAACAAATGGTTATACAAGAGAATTGACCGCATAAGAAGAGCTTTCTTTTGGAAGGGTAACGACCCTGAAAATGTCAGCAATGGTAGTTGTTTAGTAAACTGGAACCAAGTCTATCGACCAAAGTTCCTGGGAGGCCTCGGAATCTTGAACCTTGAAAAATTTGCCAGGGGACTGCGTCTCAGATGGTTATGGGCTCACTGGAAAGATGATTCAAAACCATGGCACAGGATGAATCTACCCTGTGATGAACTTGACCAGGCACTTTTTCGGGCCGGCACTTCCATCATTTGGGGATATGGTAAAAAGGCATGTTTTTGGTTGGCTCGATGGAACATCCCCCAAGGATCTAGCGCCAGCAATCTACAAACTTGCAAAGAGGAAAAATGATAGTGTTCACAATGAGCTAACCAACAACCGATGGCGGGAAAGATTGCATCCGATCTCAACAATTGAAGAAATAAACGAGCTTGTGTCCCTCGGTGTACGGCTGCATACTATACACTTGCAGAACATACCAGACGATGTAATGTGGAGGTGGACATCCACTGCTCAGTATACCTCTAAATCTACATATTTGACGCAATTCAATGGACTGAACACCCATACCAACTTCAAACCTTTATGGCAGGCGCAATCAGAGCCAAAACACAAATTCTTCGGTTGGCTGCTGTTGCATTATAAGACCCTAACAGCAGAAAATCTCCTACTGCGACATTGGCCATGTGATTGGATCTGATGTCTAGGCATTGAAGCTTTCGAGGACGCAAACCACCTGGCCAAGGAATGTTCTTTCACAGAAAATGTCTGGCGACAAGTAACCGATTTGGTTCAATCTCAATCCGACAGACCATAGGTTGTTCTCAAACCTGAGGGAACGGTGGGAAGATTTGAGATCAAAAGAAAACAAGAAGGAAAGAACCCCTACTAGGCCCTAACCACCTGGTGGAATGTCAGGTTGGAGAGGAGCAGAAGAACTTTTCAAAGAAACTCCATGTCTCATTTGCAAGTTGCTTTTCGTGTAAAAAAAAATATAGACCATTTGCTTTCTTGCGAGGAAACCACCCTAGGGTGAATTCCTCGTTTTTTCAGCTGCGTCTCCTCCTCTTGGAACGCAGTTAGTTATGTCTTTCTCCCTCTCTCCTGTAAAACCACTTCGGTGTTCCCTGTAAACTCTGTTTTCTTCTAATATATCCGGCAAATCTCCTACCATTTAATGTAAAAAAAAAGATTTGTCTTGACAAACACTTAAGTACCAAAAATATCATCGATAAATACAAGTTTAAAAAGAAAACACTATGCAAACGACTTTGTCTAAGAAATACGACAACTGCTAGAATTCCGTTAGCATTTCTCCGTTAAGTGCTATAACATGAAAAGTGTATTTGACAGCGCCGGTATAGAACAGCATATTTCCATCCCCAAGTCATTAATTGTATCGTTTATCCTACAAAACTTAACGAAAAATACTAACGGAATCCTAATGACGATGACATTTATATGAACTTTTATTTGTCGACGACATTACTGGACATGGATGTTTGTCAATGACATTTTTTGTATTTTCTCCTATCTCAATCAAGTAGGAGTAGTACATATATTGGTGTTCTGGATACTGTGCTGATTATATCGTATTCGGAGCTAGGAATTGGGTCCAACTATTTGAGATAATAGTTACTAGCCAATTATCAATGAATTTCAGATAATGAATAAGAAAAAACCCGGGCTCTACATCCAACCCGGATGTACACTGCCAAGGCAATTAGCAGTGATGATACGAGTAGTCGGCTACAATAGGCATGACAGAGATCAAGAGTACATGAATACGACGCCAGTTGCAATTACACCCACAAATCAGGTAAGAAATGACGCTGAAAAATGCAGGAGGAAAGCAAATGCTGACGCTACAGAAATATACAAACAAAAAGGTATCTTCTTTTCAGAAACGAAATACAAAGGGATAATGCAAATGCTGACACTACAGAAATATACAAGTCGAGGAGCAGAGCAGATGATACCATGGTCTTAACTCTCAAGGTCAGTGGTCTCATGAACTTGCGTTAGCCTCCCTTGGTAGTGCAAAACAAGGTCGTCTTTCGCCGCTCCAACACTAACCTTTGTGTGACTTACATGGAGCTTAAAAGGATGAAATCCAAGCTCATTACCTCAAAGTTGGGACCTAATTACCTACGAATTGCTCTGCTTGGTAACAGAAAATATTCAAGGGAACATTTTAATGATGACGACCACTATATCTATATGCCTTTTGAGGATTCTAGTAGCATCCCTGCTTTATTACTTTACTTTCACATATATGCACAACAGTGCTTACCCTTTACAGCCGGAGGGAAAGAGATTTATCAAAGAGTCTTCACATGGATGGCATATTCGCTCCTGTTCATACGAACTTCTACGCACTCAACATGCAGTCCATATCAGATTGTTTGGTCTAACATTTGTATGGAAACAAAAATGGATTTAGTGCATAAACTTTACAAAATCATGGCACAATGCTAATGTTTTTTTTTTTTTTTTGCAGACACTAATAATTTTCTTTACCTTCTATATCAATGGGAAGAAGATGTATTCAGCATAGAAGAGATTCCAAATGAACCGGTAGTACTGTGAAATGGCATCCTGCGAGACGAGAGAATGGTAATTATCTGTGAGACGCAAGGTGACAAGTAATTTTATAACACAAAACCATATTTATCCCCTAAATTATGCTCTATCGTTTTGCAAGCAACCTACGAGAAGAAATAAATGGTTAGTCGAATTTAAAATGGAAGCCCAATGATTGATACTGAGATCAATGGTGTCCTCTCATCAGATCAAAAAAATATTGTGTCATCTCATCCGAAAACAGGGATAAAGTTAATTCACATGCGTGACATGGCAAGTGGAAGATTGAGAGTTATTTTACTTATGTTGCTCTTTTATTTAGTAAGGAGACGCAAGATGACATACTCTTTTAATTAGTAAAGATAATAGAATGGCAAATACTTTAATCAAGTAACACAACCCCAAGCAAGCTCACACATAAAATTCTTTTACTAGCATTTTCAACTATTGAAGTCTCTTGTTTTCTAACAAAAGAAGTCTCTTTTTTTAATAGTTCAGAACAGAAGTCAAAAGTTTTACCTTAGTATAGTTTGCTTGCTCCAGAACCCATGTCTGAAATAATGAAACAATAACAAGTTAGAATTAAAAGGATTGTGTACAGACTCACAGAACATCTTTACTTTCTGTTAAAAATTATACACAGCCTCATTTATAATGTTGACCACAGCACATTAAGCCTGCAAGCCAATGATCTTCCATGCGTATAATTCTATATAGTTCAATAACAAGCTACTAGTATGTCAATCATCAGAACCAATGAAGTTAGCTTAGAATTCCAATAAATCGGGTTCCCAATAAACCAATCACATAACTTTGTGCCGAACAATTAGAGAGCATAGACACAGGACGGTTTATCAATTGCAGCAACCTAACACATATACCTGAAAAATTAAACCAGCGGCAAGGGCAGCATGCACAGGCACCATTATAGTGCGCCTGAAAGCCTGCAAATTGGAAAATAATCATTAATGAAAAAGGAAGCACATATGCACCTTAGAATCGCAGTCTGCATAATGCCTAGACGCCTTGTGCTGGAAAGTCCAATGACTGGAAAGATTACCCTTAGGGTTTAGGATAAAAGAATTTAAGCTGATGTGGTTCAGAAATCAGATACATGAAACGTTTTAGTTTGGCAATTCTTTATACTGAACAATATTTGAATTATAACATAGTGGAAAATCATTGAAAATACAAGCTCGAAACATTAAACAGAAAAAAAAAACATACAACCAAGCTGGGTGTGCAATATATGAAGTCCTAGCATTTGCATGGAAATGGACCCCCTAGCAAGTTGGAAATACAGATAGCAAACATTGGCAAGGAAATCAGAAATAAAGTAGTGATCTAAGTAGGATGGAAATCTTGTGGTAGAGAAAACCAATGCATGCCACCAAAGCGTGGTATGGCAAGCATTGGCAATAGAACCAAACATCCCTAAATGTTACCATCGCTTATTCTAGGTGGAACCAATGACTACTGAGAGGATAAACACCAATAATAACACTGTATAGTTATGTTTCTATCATATAAGTACCCACTTAAACATCTTCATCAGTTGAAACAGGAGAAATATAAAATAACCAGCATTACTATGCCAACATCTAGTTAAATGCACAACATATGTTTCATTTTTATAGGTGGAAGGATGAGCATGCTGGAAGATGAATAGTAGTGTGGCAACCTGAGGCATGAGAAAAGCTACAGCAATAGCAGCAATATAATTTGCTACCAATAAACCGGAGCCAAGGAAGGCAATATTTCTGACACCAAGCTTTGTCGCCAAAGTTGATATTTGGTACCTACACAAGGAAAAAATTAAGTAGAGTGCTAATAGTTCACTGACTGATATTAATTAAACAATTATAAAGTGTAGCAAAACTGCTTCAAATTGCATAAGATCCTGTTTTTATACTATGTTTGTCAACCAAAAACATTAAATTCTGCCATGTGCATAACCTGCCAATTATACACCTTTTCTCATCTTTGTGTTTATACTATGCTTAATTGCTTGTTTCAGATAAGATCTCTAAGGGGCTAGAAATCACAAAACACAGGCATAACTTTTTTGGATAAGACTTTGGCTGGCACAATTTGGAGAAATACAAGTACATAACACAGGAGTTTCCTTTCCTGTTTATAACTAGGTGCTGTTGATGAGGTTTCTGTCATTTTGGTTAGGTAAGGCCAATGCCCGTGATCTTATCAGAGACAGCATTCTCTGATCATCTAGTAAGTTGGTAATCCCAGAAGTACTGTGATAACTAGGTCCAGCAATACTGCCGTTTTTTGGGACCTTTAATCTATAGATAGTAATATCCCAAGTTCCAAACAACAGCAAATGGCTGCTCAAAGAGAATTATTAACTTATTTGTGCTTTCATCATCACAGTGTATGTAATATTCTTACGATGACCAGCTATAAACACATAAATTCATACCAAAACCAACAAAAAACAATCAACATGATCTTTGATAGAGAAGAAAATGCTGCTATAACTGTAGAGCTAAGTGCCGACTAGAAACTTACTTGCGATCCCCTTCAACATCTGGGAGATCTTTGGTTATAGCAATGACCAAAGCAAATAAAGTCACGAAGCATGTAATGAAAGCAACAGGCGAGCTGCAGATAGAAAGATATCATATGGCATTAGAGATCACGTTCATCTCTGCATGTGTCTGCAATGAGATGTTACAAAACTTTTACCGCTTTGATAGGCAGAGGATATCTAATATCTAAATATAAAGCGAAGCAGTACCAATTAAGGATAAAGATTTTTTTGGTGACTATATTACCTCCATTGGAATGTAAGACCCAATGCTGCTCTAGTTGCATAGTACACACCAAAGTTGAGAAGAAAACCACGGACCTAATAAATAAATTATAACATGGACTTGTAAAAAATTATCTATAATGAATCAAATATAAAATAGATATGATATTAGTAACCAAAATCATGCAGCATAAACCTAGAGAATTTTGAAGTTCCTCAATTGCAAAATGCATTATTTTGCTACTACCACCGTCCCATAATATAGCAACCTAGTACAAGGTGGGACACTTCCTAGTACAACGTATCTAGACAGGGTGTCCGATTCCATATTAGGTTGCTATATTTTGGAACGGAGGGAGTAACTATTAGGAAACTATGGAACCATTGTTCAGAAGGTATTACAAGATCTATTCTCGAAAAATAGAAAAGTAAGATGAATGGTTGAGGTGATTTGATAGTCTCATTGCTAGCTCTCAGTCATGCTTAGTTGGCAAATAGCCAAATAGGTTATGCTACAGCCCATCTCTTTGCTTTCTTATCATCTGGTAGTAAGGTATGCAGAAGTGCAGACATAAGCTTTGAATCAGATGAGTTCAGATACCAGGTATAGGAATATACATCATTGATTCAGTCAGTCCAACTTTGACTCAGATGGGTTAAGTGTTCACATGCACTTTGAATGAAAAGATTTAGTTATTCAATTTCTTTTGAATAACTACAATTTGACCAGAAATACATTGATAACTAACTATGTTAAGAATACTTCTAAAGCACAAAAATCTAACTGCATTACTTTATTTATATATAAAAAAAATCCACTGGTTACTAAACTGAACAAAGCGAAGGTAGGAGCAAAGTACCGTTGCAATGATAAGAAAAGCAGCAACAGGATATTTCTTAAGTCTGAATGGAGGAACAGAGTATATGGTGCCAAGAAATAGACCAAGGCAATATAGAGAGGTAATGAAAGGTCCAAAATTTGTCACAACAATTGAAAATCCCGCAGCCGCGAATAATACCACCAATAACCATGCTGTCTGAACTGAGAGATCACCGGCAGCAATGGGTAAATATGGCTTGTTTACCCTGTAAATTAGCACAAAGTTCTAAATGGCAGATTAGCCAATGAAATATTTTGTTCTAAATGGTAATTCATGACATCACAAAATTTTCTTATCTGAAGCTATAGAGAGATTATACATACTTATCGATTCTAATGTCATAGATCTGATTAATCCCAACAATGTATCCATTACCACAGATTAGCGCCACAAGCCCATAGAATGCTTTGAATACCAACCACCAATTTATCAGCTGAGGATTCTCTATCAAAGCTCTAGCCACCAACGCTCTGTAATAACGCAGCAATATTAGCACCCCAAATATAAAAACTTTAGTTGACCAGATAAAGGAAACTAGAACCACACATGGATCCCAAAGCAGTTCCTCGAATTGTATGTGGCCGCAAAAATCTCCAGCATGAATCCTTGAGGTCTGACAATGTTTTCGATAATGGGGCTGGTCCAGCTGCACCAGCTTGAGAGAACACCTGTACCAAGGTCAACATTGTCATCATGTACAACAAGGTACTCAGTTTATTTAAATAAACATAGTGATGCCCTGAAAAAAGTGACATTAACGAGCTCATTCATTCATAGCTCTCATGCATAATATACCTAGCAGAGAGCAGAGTAACGCATTTAAACAGGTCATCTCAGCCATTATACTTGTTATCATGCTAAACATTCACTAGATCATACCCGATATCTAAGCCTTTTTAGAACCCTGAATCTAGTAACACTAATTTGCACAGTCCTATTGAAGTACCGGCACTGATGTCAAATTTGAGTTGAACCAGTGAGTGTACAGTGCACAATAACTCAATTGCTAGAAAAACAGTTGGGTCATCAAAAATAAATGTCTCGATCACTTCAACAACATCCACAACATTACTTTATTTACACTTATACGCACTGCTTCATGTTGGAATTCAGAGCCAGCAAGCACCATATTTGTAACCTTTGTCGCTATAGTCTAGATGAAATCTCAACACATCTATCCATACCTTCAAGCTGTGAAAGATTCACTTAATAATTTAATCCATGCTTGCACTCACCAAGTGCCCTAAATCGACAAGCTTATTCACAATTAAATCTAAATCATTTGTGTATATTGCTGCCATCCAACTCAATTCTTTAGCAAAGATGCCTCCTATAGCCACAAGCTTTCACTTCAAGCAAGAGACAACATACGTTGCACAATGTTGGCTCTACTATCTAGAACCAGTCAACCCAAATCATTTCCAAACATTCATCTGTGCAGAAGATTATTTTTATGCACATACTATATTCAGAAAAGAAACAGTAACTTGCATCCTCTGGCCGAAATGTAGTACGAATCATGTCACATATGTCACCCTGAATAATGAATCTATGTTTTCTTCAGATATCACAGTTTGCAGCTGGCAAACCTAGAGAGCATAGCAGATGAACTTGCTACAGCATACTGAAACTGTCACTTGACACTTACCGTACCCCCCAGTGCACCATAGGCTCTCCGTATGAGCAACAACTAATAATCAGCGCAATTTCAGGAACAAAATTTTCTAATGATGCAGGTAACCTCGCATTGAGTAACAAACCTGAAGTTACGAACTGGGACATGGCAGGCTTACCCGTGTGGTGTCGCGCCGACAGCGGCGCGTGGCGTTGCAGGGGGCATGTGGGAATCGCGCGGAAGCGGAGGAGAGGAGAGGGGAAGCGGAAGGCGGTGGGCCGACGAGGCGCGGGGCGGGACTCCGACTGCTGCTGGCGGCGGTAGCGAGGAAGCGAGCACCGGCAGTAGTGGGGGCGCGGCAGGAGAGAGGAGGGGAAGCGAGGGACGCCATGGGAGAGGGGGAAGAGGAGAGGTGTGGGAAGTTTTGACTTCGTGATCCCTCAGCCAACCATCGCCATTGATGACGTGGCAAGCCGGATGCTCCTGGAACTGGAAGACGGAGGGGGAAGTGGTGATGGATGATGGCAGCCGTGCGTTTGTTATCCTATGGCTGCGGAGAGGAAGATCACTACTCCTATTTGCAAAGGGAAGAGAATTTGACAAAAGAAATTACAAGGATTTTCACGTGTGTTCACATATTCCTACTCCTCAAAATATAACACATAAAAAAACTAATGACAGTATAAAATTTTGAATTTCAATTTCAATATACACAATAAAGAAGATAAAATGATGCTTGACTTACAGTATTGTACATTGGTATATTACATCGTGTCATATTTATCTATTCTTTTTGGAAATATTTTGTAACAATGTAGTTGAATCTAAGAAACACATCTTAAATTACTACTCTCGCTCGACACTTCGTCTAAAAATTTACGAACCGCCTAAAATCACTTCTACTTCTCCCTCTCGTCGTTCCTCCAGCTGCCCTTCATCCTCGGCCCCGTCGGCCCGTCGCCGACGAACACCTTCTCCACGAGCTTCCTCAGCCGCTCCCTCGTCGCCTTCGGCAGCAGCTTCGCCACGCGGTTGATCTCCCGCCCGATATCGTACTCCTCCCTCGGCCCCCACCCCCGATCGAACAGCAGCCACGCCGGCTCAACCACGGCGCCGGCGAGGTACTCCGCCGACACCACCTCGCACCGCCCATCGCCGCCGGTGTCGAGCCTGCTCCCCCTCGCGCAGTCGTTCCGTATCCCGATCCCAAGCTTCGCGTCCCCCTGCAGCACCAGCCCCGGCTTCGGGTACAGCGCGTGCCCGTGCAGCGACGAGTACGCCGATGGCTTGTTTGTCGTCGCGTCGAGGTACTCGAGCTGCGACGCGTCCACCCACGCCCCGGCGCTGTGCTGCGAGAAGTAGACGCGGAGGAGCTCTCCCGAGAAGTTGCTGACGCGGAGGGTGACGTGTTCCCAGTCGCCGACGTGTTCGCCGATCTCGCCGAGTGGGATGTTGATGGGCCCAACCTTGGCCCGCGCCGGCCCATTAAACGGGTAGAAGAACCACACCGCGAGGTCGGTCACCGTCGCGCCCAGCATCGGCTTCGCCTGCACGTACACCTTCGCGCCGGCGATGTCACCCTTCTTGACACGTTCCCTCTGGCCGCCGTCCACCGGCAGGTCGAGCCAGTACCCGCCGTCGTTGCCTCCGCCCTGCGGGAGGTTCGACCCGTCGGCGGCGACCGGCGTCGGAGGCGCTTGGCTATCCTTCTGGTAAAGCAGCGCGCCGTTCTGGAAGAACCACGTCACCGACGACGGCAGGTACGGCTCGTCGGGATGGACGAACAGCTGCGGCGCGTACGCGGCGAGGAGGGCGTTCACCTGGGGGAGGTCAGGCATGGACGACGTGTACGCCGCGGCGTTGTTTCTGAGGCACGCCACCGTGGACGCGCTCGCCGCCGTCGCGAACGTGCCGGCGTGAACGCCGCGGGCGTCGAAGGCGCGGACCGCCGGCCTGAGGGAGACGGCGGTGAGCCCGTCGCCGTCGAACACCGTCTCCTCCGCCTCGCATGCGTCGGTGAAGTCGGCGCGGACGCACCGGACCTCGTCGAGCGGCGGCTTGTCAGGCGACGCCGTCACCGCCACGCCGATCGCCCTATAGCCGTCGGGAGGCGTGGGGAGCCAGAAGTGGCCGGAGCCGTCCTGGCTGGACCAGACGAGCTTGTAGTCCAGCGGCGGCGCGAGGAGAGCCCCGGTGCCGGAGGAGACGTCGCGGGCGACGAGGACGTGGCCGAACAGCGGCCGGTCGTTGGGTTGCGCGTAGTGGCCGAGCGTGAAGAAGCCGGCGGGGACCGGTGATGGCTTGAAGAAGGTGGCGCCGCCGCCATTTTGGCCGGCTGACCAGACCTTGGCAAATGTGGTGACTTGGCGCACCTCTAGACCGCCGAGGTCTATGCTGCCCTTTGCAAATCCTCCATCTGAAACTGAAAATTCAGAAATGCCAGTCAGCATCTAAAAAAAAGGGAAAACGAAAGAAAGAAACGCCAGTCAGCCAAAGATGTTACAGAGTTGACAAAATCACAAAGCTGAGCCTATCAAAATGGTAGGCCATAATGAAAAATGAAAATCAGTTTAGACAAGTGTATATGGAGTTGAAAATATTGGCAAGTCATAACGGTAGCAATAGACTTCCAAACAAATATGTGCATTTGACTTCCAAACAACCTTGGCTAGTTTGATGAAGACATAAGAATATGCTTGTATGTTTTTATCCTTATTCTCATTAGATGACATATATTCCTTGGCAATCATGGTTATCAATATATGTCCGGAAAAGGACAGATCAATTCTAGCATAAAAACAGAGCCACAAGAGGATTAGAGGATCTAGTAGCTCATGAATATAGCAAAGTATGTTCCTAGTCGTCATTGCAGGTAAGCTACCTCTGCAGCTTTACCTCAAGGTGCCTTATTTGCATTTAGCCATATAACTCCACACTTTCCGTGCTAGTATTTTTCGCTGGATATGTTTCGATCACACTGTTATATTGTATTTGTCCTCTAGAGGGCACAAAAATGGATTAAATAAAAAGACAAACTAAATGCATGATCAAGACAAGATTGAATAAAAATTCAGACTTTGCTCAAGTGGAGCTGTGCATGAGAAGAGTAGTAACCGAGTAGCAAAACGCAAAAAATTGTAATTTAACGAAAGAAGAAAATGCTGCAACGATCAAATCACCAAATTTTACAAAGAAACCAATTCAATTCAGGTAAGCAAAACCATTCGTGCAAAAAAACTTAATAACCAGTCAACCAGAAGAACGAAAAAAACCTCAAAGTACGCACGAACATGCAGTACCTACCTGACGACGGCCACGACGGCAACGGAGCCGGAAGAGAGAACGACGTCTCCACGGGCAGCGGCGCCGTGCTGGCCATGGGCAAACAAGGCAAGCACCCCTTGATCCTTCGCATAGCACGCAAAACAGCGACGATGACGATGACGACGACGAACCGGAAAATTTCAGGCTGTTCCTTTCTTGCTTCACTTGCACAGATATAGAAGGGAGGGAAGAAGAGGAGTGCAGATTTAACGGGTGAGATTTCTGTCTGGGAGACTCTTGTCGCTTTCAACGAGACATCAACTTGGCAAAGACGACTCGACTCCTTCACAGGCTTGGATGGCTATCTCGCTAGCTTATCGTCTACTTCTGGCCTATTGTTCCTTGCAAGAAAGCAATGTGTTTCTAAGCTCTGCCCGTTATGCCTGATGGCGATGACTTTGCTTCTAGTGATCCCTAACTGCATATCCTTGGCCGGCTTTAATAAGTGTGGCTTGGCTTGACGGCTCTTCCATCTCCATGCCACCAGTCTAATGTAAACTCACTAATTAATTTTTGCATCCGTGTCAGCGTTGATTCCATGAGAAACACACACGAAGATGTTAATGTTGCTTGCCTGTTGCAACTTGTGTGGATGCATGTGTGTTAGCTGGAGGTCAGCTTGGAAAGGGAGTGTGATAGGTTTGTTGTACACTTGTACTACTATGATGTAGGAGTATCATATTGGAGCAGTAGAGAAAAACGTGCTGCAAACTGAACTTTGGCAGCAGCAACCTCACCACTACGCGCCATGAGCCCATGAACCGCGGTTGTTGCAGACTCGCAGCACGATTGGTTGGGTCAGATAGACACAAATGACAAATTAGACATTTTTCTAAGCTTACTGTATACAATGGGCTAGGTCAAGTAAGGACTTGGTAGTTCACATGAATGGCACGAGGGAAGCTGACCTGACCTGCTCAGAGGGAGGTGCATGGAGTAGAACGATTCGGGTGAAGATGTGGTGAAGAGAGAGTAGCTTGCTGGGACAAGAAAGTCTGTCGAGCAAGTGGATTGCAATTCTCTGTAGCCTCCAGTTGAACAAAGGAAATATTCAGATTCATGGAGCAAGAACAGCAGCGCATGCTACAGCTCCTTGCGCTAAGCTTGTAGATTGAAAAACAAGAGGGGCATTAAACATAAGGATAATGATGGAATATCCGTTTGTCCGACATACACATTAGCACATATCTATAACTTAGTCACACATCAACTTCCAGGATTAATAACTAAACTGGTGACAGATTGAAGAAGTGGGCGCCATGTTTTTTATTCTCATTTACAATTATGAACAATTTCTTATCATCGAGATAAGATGAACGGATGTATGTTTAATCAAAGAAGGAACGGAATACGGCTGATCTGAAAGTCGCATGCTGTCTAACGAACATCTTATATATTCCCAGCAAAATAAAAATGTCACTATCTAAATTATTCCAGCAAAAAATCAATGTCTATTCCCAGTTCCATGTGCCCCATATTGCCCAAGTTTGCTGACCAAACCCTCATGAAGCGGTTGGTGTAAGGGCACATTGAAAACAAAGACGAATCATAGGTTCATACCGAGAGCACAAACTGTCAGGTATGATGGTGACGGGCAAGCCAAAACACTGGGAAACATTGTTTCCAGACAAGATGAGTACTCCTATGAAGAAACTACCCCCATGCCTCCAGTGATTTTCAGTTCAACTTATTCTTTCATTGGCAAATTGGAATCATGTTATCCTTTCTTTAGGGCATTGGTGTGGACTAATAAAATGTAAACTTTTTGTGAACTGAAAGATTCCAGGGTTGCCGACAAAAGCCCAAATGATCACTGGTAACAAGTGAATTGATTTGCTAGGGGAAAATTTTATACATACTAGTAGCATATACATACATACTGTACATATTATATAGTAAGAATGGCTGCAGAGAAAAAAATAGTAGAAATGTCATATTTATGAACTTGCATTTACTTCCATTATAACTTACAACAGAATAAAACCTCAATGCTGCTAGTAATAACCCATCTGCTTTGAGAAGAAGGGTCCTTTGTTCACTCCAAGGAGTCAGTGTTTTTTCCGTCATGTCTTCAAATGCAATCAGTCAAGTGTGTTTACCGCTAATGCAAGTCCTGCAAAGTGCAAATCACAAACAAAACTAAACAATGCATTTGTTACGGTCAGTTATACACAAACTTGTGATTGTATGGCCAAAGAAACACTTACCATGGCTTACGAAGAATGGACCATTTGGTATCCTTAGATAAAAATAGCTATTCCCATTTTCCAGCAATTCCCAGGTTCTAGGGGGTCAAGGGATTTAAGAGAAAGCAGAGCCAGCCACATGCTAACTATGGCGTATAACAAATGATTCCACAAGTGGATTTACAAGGTCCGGTGCTTCATCCTACAAGGAAAATTATAAACAAATGAGTCAGCTGCCAACTGATCAGATAGAACGTAACTAAAAGCAACGCAGATTGCAATAAAAGAATTACTCGACTGAATTCAGTTGTTACAGCACCTGTGGGCAGTGTCCAACATTTGGCAACACAACAAAATCTTCAACAGTATCAAAGGATGCATAAGCTCTTCCAAGCTCCACAGGCTCCCATGGGTCCTTCTCCCCCCAAGCTACCAAAACCGGACACTGCAAATTTAAATTAAATTCATGCATAATACACCGCAAAAATAAGTTTCAAAAAAAAAATCAAAGCACATGATCTCTCACAGAACTACAGTAATCCTAACCTTCACTTCGGGAAGTAATTCTTCAGGTAGAGGACCTCCTGAGTAGCATATGAACTCAAGGAACACATCGACAGCACCAGGGTTGAGACCCGGCTGCAGAATAAACTGAACAAGCTCATCTGTCACTGCAGATGTGTCATGGTAGCACTGAAATGAAATCAATCAGAATTAGGGAAAAAACACTGTTGACAAAAGGTTACAGTTTTTTTTTTTTTTGTGCGGGGGACAAAAGGTTACAGTTACAGTTAAAGGAAAAAAAAAGTTCTATATTTCGAGTATGAAGAAATAAAGTATCTCCATGCTTCATTAGAAAAGAAAATCACAGCATACGATCATTTGAGCAAAGGTAATTATGTGGTTTTTTTTCTTAATTGTAGGGTGTTGAACCTGAATAAATATGTGCTTTGTAATTTCATTTTTCCAAGATGAGAGGGTAAATTAAACAAATACCTGACACAGAATATTTTTCACAGATCCTGGTGTAGCAACAGCATTGAAGAAGAGTCTCCCAATGACAGTATTCCTACAAAACAGAAAAGGCATTATAACAAGCAGGTAGCAAGCACCTAAATCACGCCACAAACTATGAAATCTGAGTTACCGTAGCAGACTTTGGAATGATTTAATGAAAGGCTTTCCAAACCATGGCTGCTTGCTGATATGAAGCATCCTCAGTGAAATATTCAATAAAAAGATACCCTCGCACTTCTGAGGGTCCATAACAGCTGCCTGCAGACCAACAAGCCCTGAAGGACAGTATTTAATAAACACATTACAAGCGCTCATTGAATTATTTCTCATGTGTATACATATATCTACTTTGACCTCCCCTCAAAATTTAGAGTGACAAGTGGAAAACTCCTTTCACCGGTTAGTAGGCTACTAAACTCTAGTATAATGAAAATTAATTTGCATTGCAACACATGAGCGCAACGCCAGTTAAATGAAATAATGTGATCGCCATAATTTTAAACAACACCAAGCACTTACTCGTTAAAGTAATAACTGATGAGAACAACATTACTACATGTGTTTCCTGAAATAACCAATTAAGGAATTTAAAAAATGTTTTTTGGCAGGATAAGCGACTGTACAGTCTATATGGATTACACCACGCAGCATGCATTCTTCTGCTACATTAATTCATTAGACATATAATATGATGCACTGCAATTCAAGTATGTAAGCACAGAGTTCAGCATACCTCCAATTGAATTGCATATGAAGAAAGCCTCGCTCTTAACAACTTCAGTGCAAAACGTATTCAGCTGTTCTCCCCATGTCTCAAAAGTATAAAAACTCTCACCAAGCTCTCGTGGATTAGGCTTATCAGAATAGCCATAACCAATTAGATCAATCGCATATACTCTGTTTTTCAGGGCAAGAACAGGAATGTTTTTCCGCCAATGGTCACTGCAAAAAAGAGAGGTATCTGTACATGATTGCTAAGAGAAGCGATGGATTTAATGGTTTAAAATGAAATAATTCCGTCAAAGTCAATTGGAATGGGAACATAATGTTGATTGATATCAATGTTTTAAAAAGCGGTACACGGTTTTGTGCTGTCACCCCACCTTGAAGCGCTTATGCAGCTTAATCGGACACTTAAGTGGTATAATCGGCCGCTTATGCGGCTTAAGCAGTACAAGGTTGGGGCATCCATCCCTTGTATGCAACCTGATTGATATTTCATCATAAAATCAACATTGAACAGAGCAAGATTTAACAAAAAGTTCTCCAAATATTAAGTCTAGCATTTCTTCTCCTAAACCTTTCCAAGTGTCCAAAGAGCAGTTGCAGGTTACCATGGTTTAAACTAACTCCCCATTGGCATGATCACTGAATAAATTTTCGCAAGGCCTGGTCACTGAATATAAAATCAATCCATTGCTTGCAGCGAAACAGAATGTCCACGCACCTGTTTGCCCCGAAACCATGAATTAGGACCAATGCAGGGCCAGAAGTTCCTGCGTACTGATAGCGAATGTTGTAGCCCTTCCAATTCCACATGCTGCGCAATAAAAGTGATAAGGAGAGGCCATCCTTAGAAGCAAAAAGCAATCAGCTGGAACTCAGTAAGCTAAAAATGTTACAAGTAAAAAATGTAAATAATAATTCAGGATGATTGTTAAAGTATAGGCTGGACTGGAGGGTAGAGACGCAAGTGTGCCTACCTGGTGAGTACTTGGGGTTGTGGCTCCAATGGAGCATCCGGCGCCGCGGGGAGCCTCTCCTCGACCGGGTCGGCCTCGGCCATGGAGGAGGCCTCGACGCGCAGCCTCGCCCGCGTCCGCGCCCGCGCCGCGTTCCCCGAGGAGAATGAGAGCGAGAGCCCCGCCCGCCGCCTCCAGGGGCGCCGCGCCGACAACGCGGAGCAGGAGGCGGCGGCGGCGGGGACGGGAGCCGTGGTACATCGCGCGGAGAGGGTGGCTACTGGAGGTGCGGCCGCGCCGCCGCTCGTCGCCATCCCCGATTGACGACGTGCGCGCTCAACGGCCGTGGAGCGTGGTGGCAGTCGAGACGGAGTACGGAACGGGACGTGAGAGGAGAGTGCCGGAGACTAGAGGAGAGAAGGGATCGGTGTGTGACTGACTTTGTCTGCTTGGGGTTTGGCCGCGTGGGCGAAACGGGACGGGAGGACGGGAGGGAGCGGGTGCGGTGCGGAGTAGGCGGTTTCGCTGGGCCGAGGTGCCGGTCACGTGTGTGCGTGGGCTGGGCGGTCGCGCGCGAGTGGAAGTGGAATCACTATGCAGGTTGAGATGCAGCTACCACCGTATTTGGGCTGGGCTGCGTAGATCGGACTGCGCAGCTGCATTACGAGTATACGACCATGTTACGGGTTGAACTGAAGTCTTTTTCTTTTTTTTTTTTTGAGGCAAGGTTGAACTGAAAGTTAGGTTACAAATTACACAACCTTACAAACAGGTAAGGTTGCACTGAAAGCTACAAGCATACAACTTTACTCAGGGTTAACCTTTCCAATTCTAACGAAGATACCGACTCCTAGCGGAATGGCAAATTCAAACAAATTTCAACAGATTCCAATAAAAATTTGGTCAAATTTACCGTATCATCTCAAAATCTACTTTCGTTCCAAGTCAAAACCTCGAAATTTCACAGAATTCAACCGGATTTCATCAAAAACATGAACCCTGCTGCTACTGGCCAGCAGGCAGCAAGAACGGTCCTGCCCTGCCCATAAACCCATTAGCCCATCTTCATCAAACGCCATGCCATGGTTACGCCCCAAGATTGGCATGAGTTCGTATAAGCATTTCGTCGAACACACTGTGCACGCTGTGGGCAGATGATGTAAACATTTAAACTTGATTTATTACAATACTACATATCAAACCAGAACCGATAAAACAAGTAATTATACGAACACGCATTGCTACTATTAGGACTCGCACTCTCTTGTGAGGGAGACGAGGAACAAGCCACATGGAGGATGAAGGCAGACGATGCGATCAGAAGTCCTCATCGATGCTGAAGACATGGTTGGCAGAAGCGCCGCCGTTGAGGCTGGACATGACGGACGCCTTCTGGTAGTCACCGACGCGCTTCTCGAAGAAGTTGGTCTTGCCCTGCAGGGAGATGAGCTCCATCCAGTCGAAGGGGTTAACAACATTGTACATCTTCTTGCAGCCCAGCGCCATGAGCAAGCGATCAGCGACAAACTCGATGTACTGGCTCATCAGCTCCCCGTTCATCCCAACGAGCGCGACGGGGAGTGCGTCGCAGACGAACTCCCTCTCGATGTCAACGGCATCAGCAACAATCTCGCGGACGCGGGACTCGTCAAGCTTGCTTCGGAGGAGTTCGTAGACGAGGCACGCGAAGTCGCAGTGGAGCCCCTCGTCGCGGGAGATGAGCTCGTTGGAGAAGGTGAGCCCGGGCATGAGTCCACGCTTCTTGAGCCAGAAGATGGCGCAGAAGGAGCCCGAGAAGAAGATCCCCTCGACGCAGGCGAACGCGACGAGCCGCTCGGCGAAGCGCTCGCCGCCGTCGATCCAGCGCATCGCCCAGTCGGCCTTGCGGCGGACGGCCGGGACGGTGACGATGGCGCGGAAGAGGCGGTCCTTCTCGACGTCGTCGCGGATGTAGGTCTCGAGCAGCAGCGAGTACATCTCCGAGTGGATGTTCTCGATGGCGATCTGGAAGCCGTAGAACGCCCTCGCCTCGGCGACCTGCACGTCGGACATGAACCTGGACGCGAGGTTCTCGAGGACGATGCCGTCGGAGGCGGCGAAGAAGGCGAGCACGTGGGACACGAAGTGACGCTCGTCCGGGGAGAGGGAGGTGTCCCAGTGGCGCGCGTCGCCGGAGAGGTCGACCTCCTCCGCCGTCCAGAACGACGCCACCGCCTTCTTGTAGAACTCCCAGATCTGCGGGAAACGGATCGGGAACATGGAGAAGCGGTCGGAGGACTCCGCCAGCAGCGGCTCGTCCATGTCGCAGGCGGGCACCAGCGTCGGCGCGGCCGGCATCTTGCTCGTCGTCGCCGGCAAGGCAGAAACCTCGATTCGATCTGGTGGTGGTTTGGGGATTTGGGTTGGGGGTTCGGTCGGTGGGTGAGGATGAGAGGGCATCGAGGCCTCTGGTTTATAGCAGCTGCAGAAGGCGCGGGCGCGGGAGCGGGCGAATTTTGGATTTCGCGCGTTGGCGGCGGCGGCTACTTGCGAGGGAAGGAGGAGGGAGCGGAGGAGATTTGGGGAAATTTTGGATTTCGCCGGCCGCTTTGAAATTTTCGCGGGGAAGAAGATGACGCGTCAGCCAGTTACTAGAAGGCGTGATTTGGGGAAGGGGTTAAATGCACCGCCATTTCAGTGGGCCGATTGAGATTGCTAGCATGGATGAAGGCCCAATATTTAGTACTAGGCCGAATTGGTGCTTGTTCTCGAGTCTCGAGTGTGGTGTGAAGACTGGCACGTTCGCGGGCCAGTAGTGTATGTGGGACGACGGCATGTTGTGCATCGAGTCGGGTGGCTGCGCCCGGTTGATTCGGTTTGACCATTTGGATGGGCAGCCACCTCATGGAGTCTTCAGTCTTCACTCTTCACGTCTCGATCGAGTGCACAAACAAACGCTGACCTGAAACAACACCCGGCTAATTCAGCGGAAAAAACGCAGCCAGGACAATAATTGCCTTTAATCACACCGTGAAAATGTCACTTGTTGAACCCTACTATCTCGGTTCTTAAGCCCGTCGAGCATACGAACATCGTACCTATACGCAGCTTAATGTGAGCAGAGCACGTAGATCTGTCACAACTCACCGCAAAACTAGTCCCAATTGTATAACAGTATAAGCATCCATGCTCATTGTGTCGTTGCTTGCGTTCATCTACTTTCTTAGCGTGAACTCCGCAGGAGCGGCCCAGCCAGCAAGCAATGGCCGGTTCGTCCACCACGGCTTCGCGGCGCCGGCGGCGGACCTCGCCATGGACGGCGTCGCGTCCGTCATGCCGAGCGGGCTCCTCGTGCTCACCAACGCCACGTACCAAGCAAAAGGCCACGCGTTCCACCCTTCCCCTCTCCGCTTCGTCCTGAACACGTCGTCGTCGTCGGCAACGGCGAACGGCGCCACCGTGCGATCCTTCTCCACGTCCTTCGTGTTCGCCATCGTGTCGGACGACCCGAAGGGCAGAAGCTGCCACGGCCTCGCCTTCGTGGTATCCCCGGCAAAGAGCTTCCCCACGGCGAACGCCGAGCAGTATCTGGGCCTCCTCAACATGACCGACGAAGGCGAGCCGAGCAACCACGTGTTCGCCGTCGAGCTCGACACCCTCATGAACGCTGAGTTCGGCGACATCGACAGCAACCACGTTGGCATCGACATCAACAGCCTCACGTCGCTTCAGGCAAAGACCGCCGGGTACTACGATGACGACGACGACGGCGTGTTCCGGAGCCTGCAGCTCAATAGCAAAAAGCCGATGCAGGTGTGGGTGGACTACGATGGCCAGACGAGGCAGCTCGACGTGACATTGGCTCCAGCGCGAGCGGCGAAGCCCAGGAGGCCTCTGCTCTCCGCCGTTGTTACATGTACGTCGGATTCTCGTCGGCGACGGGAGTCATCTTCACGAACCACTACATTCTTGGATGGAGCTTCAGCTTGGACGGACCTGCTCCCTCACTGGACACATCGATGCTGCCCATGGTGCCACATGTGGGTACCAAGCATCGGTCGGTATTGTTGACTGTCGTGACGCCAATTGCCAGTGTAATGTTTCTTGTTGCACTTGTAATGGTTGTCTTCTACTTTGTGAAATGGTGGCACCGGCTTTACAAGGAGGTGCGGGAAGATTGGGAGGTCGAGTTTGGTTCACACCGGTTTGTATATAAGGATTTGTTTCATGCTACTCAAGGATTTGCAGACAGGAACCTACTCGGAGCAGGAGGGTTTGGGAGGGTGTACAAGGGCATGCTTCTGGCGTCCGGTTTGGAGATCACAGTGAAACGAGTGTCACACAATTCTAGACAGCAAGATGAATGGACGATTGGGCGATTTTGGCATGTCAAGGCTGTGGGATCATGGAGCTGATGCAAAAACTACCCATGTGGTAGGAACCATAGGCTACATTGCCCCTGAGTTGATGCACACAGGG
The DNA here is from genome assembly GCA_000325765.3 of Leersia perrieri. Taxonomy (NCBI): domain Eukaryota; kingdom Viridiplantae; phylum Streptophyta; class Magnoliopsida; order Poales; family Poaceae; genus Leersia; species Leersia perrieri. Next base: position 17,334,960 of record CM002485.1, on the reverse strand, counting down.
AAGGCAACACCTCTGACAGATGTGTTTGCGTTCGGTGTGTTCGTTCTCGAGGTTATCTGTGGACGAAGGCCAATCAAATACAACGAAGTTATATTGTTGGACCGGGTGCTTGAACATTTTCGCAACGGATCCATCCTTGAAGTGGTGGATCCCCATCTTACAGGGAGTTTTAGCTATTAGGAAGTGAACCTTGTTATGAAACTAGGTTTGATGTGCTCACATACGTTGCCCGGCGCAAGACCAGGCATGGACAAAGTTGTGAAGTACCTAGATGGTACACTTCCAACACCAAAATTGTCTCCTACACAAGTGAGCTACACAATGATGCAATTGATGTTGCAGAATGAGGCCGACACACATTGTTTACAAGTATGGCCATCTTCATCAGACACTAGTGTTGGTACTATGTCATCGTCTTCAGTTCTTTTGGAAGGAAGATGACTTTAAAACTTGGTAGCTCATGATACTTGTCTTTTGGATTGGTGATTTCCTTGATAGTAAACAAGGGAGCAGATCAATAGAGTAGAGAATCAAAATAAGAAATGTGACGGCCCACACGTTTACCGTTGTAGATTAAAGTGTAAGATCGTGGATTATCATTTAACATGAACCCCAATCTATTCTGCATCAACAACATAGTGCATATAAATAGTAGTACTATAAAAGAGACTTGACGATACATAAAAAGTATACATGGAGGAATACCATCTTTTAGCATCAATGTTCCCTACTATCTTAACCATAAGGAGGTATAAAATTCATATCTCCCTGTCACTAAAATTTTTGGTACTTTTTTCCCTGATCGACATACCTCGTTTCGTCCAGCGCTTGATCTTTCCACCCTCACGCTACATATGTTCTAATGTGCCATCTAGCACCCACGCTACCGAGAGTTCAAGCCCAGTCCAAAGGCTCCTTCAATTATGTTTAGGGATTTGTTCTGAGGGGCTTATGTTTATGTCCTTCACCAAATCAATCCTTGTTTGTGTTTCCGTACTGTGCCACATGAATTGAGGTTAGGTTCCCATGCCCTGGGTCGCAGCCGAACATCATAGTCTTGGTTCACACACCTCTTTTGTCATCATCGTCGCCACCACTGGCAACCAAAAGAACCCATACGAGCAGTGCTCCCACCACTTGCGCTTACCGCTAGGGACAAAAATAGTTAGAAATTGCATTTCCCGTTTTCAATGCCATTTTTTAATAAAATGGAAACAATAAAGGTAGGAATGGAAACAATATCGACACTGTCAGGATTTCGGAAAGACCATCGGAACAAAAATATATCGATATCGGTCAGTATCTAAAAATTCATATCGAAAACAATGAACTATAACATTACATACTCAACTAATGCATGAGTCCACTGACATAAGGCAGTGCGGCACAACGGCGTGGTCTGGTGGTGTGCACTGGCTCACTGGCACCAAGGCAAGGAGAGACGAGACAAGGAGCGCAGACCGCGAAGATCTATGCATGTTTGTAGGGGACTAGGAAGGGGAGTTGGGAGTGGATGGAAACAACTTTTAGCTGGTTAGAATAGGGTAGGCAGGGCATGCTAATGGGCCTTTGGGCTGTGCGTTTTGGATTGTCCTCCATGGCCCGCTCGTCGGACATGAACTTGAGGCAAGTTTTTTTTAGCAAGATGGAGGCAAGGTTCTTGAGGATGATTCCGTCAGAGGCGGCAAAGAAGGCGAGCACATGGTACACGAAGTGGCGCTCGTCAGGGGAGAGGGCGGAGTCCCAGTGGCGCGCGTCGCCGGAGAGGTCCACCTCCTCCGCAATCCAGAACGACGCCATTGCCTTCTTGCAGAACTCCCATATTTGCGGGAAACATATTGGGAATATGGAAAGCGGTCGGAGGGCTCCCCCAGTAGTGGCTCGTCCATGTCGAAAGCGGGCACCAGCGTCGCCGTAGCTGATATCTTGATCGTCCTCATCTTTCTACTCGCCGCCGACAAGGCACAACGGCGTGATTCAATCTTGTGGTGATTTGGGGATTTGGGTTGTGGATTCGGTGAGTGGGTGAGGTGAGGATGAGAGGGGTGCACCTATTGCGTGACGAGACATGCGGCGGTGGGGCGCGCGTTGAGTGCCCCCTCCATGCGTTGGCCCCACGTACGTCATCAACTCCATCTTCCTTGCTTAACCCCTGCACACCCATGTGGTGGACCCACGTGGCGGGTCTCCACATGGCGTAAAAAACAAAATCAGTATAAAAGGGTAAATATATATTATACCTCTAAATATTTATGTGAAAAAGAACTTATACCATGTAAATATCTATGTGTAAAAAACACCACCTAAAAATATTTATGTCATGGAACTTTATACATGTAATATTACGGGATACAAACTTTATAGCAACTTTTATGGGTACAAACTTATAGGAGGGGAAGACATGTGTCGGCATGAAGAGCAGCCACGAGCTAACTGGGGTGCGAGGCTAATCACCCAGTATCGATTTCAGGATAAGAGGGCATCGAGGCCTCTGGTTTACAGTAGTTGCAGAAGTCATGGGAACAGGTGAATTTTGGATTTCGTGCATTGGCGGCGATGGGTTCTTGCGAGGGAAGAGTAGGGAGCGGAGGAGATTTCGGGAAATTTTCGATTTCATCGGCCTCTTTGAAATGTTTGCATGGAAGAAGACGTGTCAGCCAGTTACAAGACATGATTCGAGGAAGGAATAAGTTCATTTTACGTTCCGCAACTTGTAGTCGTGTTTCAAAATCGTCCCTCAACAAAAATAACAAAAATGTTGGACCTCAAAATTGCAAAAAACCGTTTAACACATGTACCTTGGCAATATAGAGGGGTGGTTTTGCTGACGTGGCAACCTAGTCTGCAAAAAAAGGCCCCACGTGTTAGCTTCTCCTCTTCCCTATCTCTGCCCTCTCCCCTTCCCGACATTCCTCTTTCTGCTTTGCTGCAATGAGCCACGACGACCCAGGGGCATAGTCCTTCGATAGTGAAGCCCGATGGCGGTGGCAACCCCAGTGTAGGCGCACGGCGAGGAGCCGTGCATCGCGCTGCCTTAGTGTCATCGAACGACCCAGCCTGCTTCTCCCAGCGTCGTAACTTGAACAGGTGACCTCGTCGTCAACGCCTTCCTTATATTTGGACAAGGAGGAAGAGTAGGGTGCCGCTACTCAAGCTAGATCTTGGAGACCGTCATATCTCAAAGTACACGGTGTTATGACTAAGAGGATGGCGTGGGAGATGACCATCGTCCTCGGCGTTTCGTCCCCAAGCCTTGGGCTAGATCTACAATGTCCCCGGCAGCAACAACGGCCGAAGTGGACACACTCGATGAACATTGATATTGATGTTGCATCGCGCTGCCTCAGTGTCATCGAACGACCCATCTTGCTCCTCCCAGCATCGTAACTTGAACTGGTGACCTCGTCGTCGACGCCTTCCTTAGATTTGGACGAGGAGGAAGAGTAGGGTGCCGCCACTCAAGCTAGATCTTGGAGACTGTCATATCTCAAAGTACACGGTGTTGTGACTAAGAGGATGGCGTGGAGATGACCATCGTCCTTGGCGTTTCGTCCCCAAGCCTTGGGCTAGATCTACAATGTCCCCAGCGGCGGCAACGGCCGAAGTGGACACACTCGATGAACGTTGATATTTATGTTTCATGGCGGCCCAAGGAGGCACATGTCGAGGAGACGAAGTCGGTGCGAGCTCTAGAGACGGCGTCACCACTTGATGTAGTATTGTAGTAGCGTTGTTCGCCAAGAACATGCCACCCAGCTTCTTCCGCACATGGCGGCCGTGTCGCCGAAGTTCCTAGATGCATGGATGGACCTCACCTATCCGCCACCATTCATGTTGCCTTTTTGCCCCTAGCATGTAGTCTCCGTTAGCTGTCATACTCATTCCTTAGAGGAGCTCACGATGGAGGAGCGGGAGCAGCGGCGTAGTTAGAAGATACGGTCTCATCACTGCTGCCACACGCGCACAGTTGGCATCATCACCATCACCGTCGCCGCCGCCCCCGCACCTACTGCCGGCATCGTCACCTCGCACTGCAACGGCTAACGTCCCTTTGCATTGGCTCTTGCTCCCGCACAAGACTCGCCGTCCGCCGGCAGAGGAGGGAGAAAAAGAGGGGAGAGAAAGGAGTGAAGAGGAAGAGGAGATAATTCTTTTTACTTAACCAATATGTGGGTCCTATGATTTATTTTATTTTTATTTTGCTGAATGTGATGCCACACTAGCGAAAACCACCGTTTTATACTGTCTTGGGACCTAGTTTTGAACTTTTTTGCCACTTCAAGGTCCTTTTTTTTTGGTATTGCAGTTAAGAGAAATTTTCAGACTGCAATACCAAAAATTGTAACCTAAAGTGAACTTATTCCTTTGGGGAAGGGGTTAAATACAGCGCCATTTCAGTGGGGCGAATGGGATTGCTACCAATCTAGGAGTACCATGGACGGCGGCCCAAATTATAGTAGGCCGAATTGGTGCTTGTTCTGGACTGAACTGTGTGAAGACGTATTAACTTCTAGCTCGTTCATAAGCAGGTTGATCGTTTCCTCTCAAAAAAAAAAAAGCAGGTTGGTCGTGTGAACATGTCTTTACACGTAGCTTAATCGAGTTAGTAAATCTGACCAGAGCATATTAGTAATCGTGTGATTAGCTTGCCATATATCACCGCAAAACTATCCCAAGTATACCAAGCAACCATGGACAACATTGTGTTGCCTGCTAATTCACGGGATTTATTAAGTATTAGCGAGCGTAAACTTTTATTTTCCAAGTTTACGCTCGCTAATACTTAATAAATCCCTGTTAATTGTATGAGTCATTTTGCGTGAAAAAATTTCAGCAGAAGCTGCACAGGGATAAAATGGACCCTCCAAATCTAATATATGTTTATTATATAGAAAAGAAACTAATATATCCATCAATGGGAAAGTTCAGAGAGACACATGAATGCAATAGGCAATCACCAAACAGCAGAGACCATCCGAACGTTCCTGTCTTCCTGACTAGTCATGATCAGCCATGAGGTTGACTGCTGGTGCTGGTCTTAACCCCAATAATCCAACGAGCAGTGGTGCTGTGAAGGCATGTGTCCATGAATTCCAATATCCTTGCATAAAAAAGACGAGCAAATGCAGGTGTGCAGCAATCAGGTAGCTGTACGCCTGTACTCGGATCGGTATGACCATTTGGACGGGAAATATCTTCGATTCTTTCCGGCCGTCCTAATCGAGTGCCCAAACATTCAAACAAACACCGACCTGAAACAACACACGGCCAATCAGCTCAAAACGCAGCCACGCAAGTCAGCTGAATCAACTTGTCCACACATTATTAGTTGATTTGTCATGCTAAAATAATTCTAAGTTACTAGTACCTAACTTAGACTCGCACAGTGAAATTGCCAATAATTCAACCCTTCTAGATCGTTCATAAGCTGGTTGATCGTGTGAACATGTCCTTACATGGAGCTTAATCAACTTTGTATATCTTACCAGAGCATTAGTAATTGTGTCTGTGACTGTGTGTGATTAGCTCGTCATAGCTCACCGCAAAACTATCCAATGCAGGTGTGTCAAGCAGCCATGCTCATCGTTGTGTTCCTTGCGTTCATCATCCACTGCCTTAGCGTGAACTCAGGAGCGGCAGCCCAGCCAGACGGCGATGGCCGGTTCATCCACCACGGCTTCGCGGCGGCGAACCTCACCATGGACGGCCTCGCCGCCGTCACGCCGAGCGGACTCCTCGCGCTCACCAACGCCACATACCAAGCAAAAGGCCACGCCTTCCACCCTGCCCCTCTCCGCTTCACGACCACGCCGTCGGCCACGGCGAACGCCTCCGCAGCCACCGTGCGGTCCTTCTCGACGTCGTTCGTGTTCGCCATCGTATCCGATGACGACCCCGAGCATGGAAGTGACCATGGGCTCGCGTTCGTGATCACCCCGACCAAGAACCTCGCCACGGCGAACGCCGGCCAGTACTTGGGACTCCTCAACATGACCGACGACGGCAAGGCGAGCAACCATGTGTTTGCTGTCGAGCTCGACACCATCATGAACGCCCAGTTCGGTGACATCGACAGCAACCATGTCGGCGTCGACGTCAACAGCCTCACGTCGACGCAAGCAAAGACTGCCGGGTACTACGACAACGCCGGCACGTTCCGGAGCCTGCAACTCAATAGCCAGAAGCCGATGCAGGTTTGGGTGGACTACGATGGCCATGCCAGGCAGCTCAACGTGACCTTGGCTCCAGCGTGGGAGTCAAAGCCCAGGAGGCCTCTAATGTCCACCGCCGTTGAGCTCTCCACGGTCATGGAGGAACTCATGTATGTCGGCTTCTCATCGGCGACGGGCGTCGTGTTCACTCATCACTACGTCCTCGGATGGAGCTTCAGCTTCGACGGAGCTGCTCCCACACTGAACTGGTCGATGTTGTCCATGGTGCCACGCCTGGGTCCCAAGCATCGGTCAGTGAAGTTAACAGTTGTGCTGCCAATTGGCATTGTGTTGTTTCTTGTTGCAATTGTGTTGGCTGTCTATTTTGTGAGACGGTGGCGCCGGCGGTATGCAGAGGTGCGTGAAGATTGGGAGGTTGAGTTTGGTCCGCATCGGTTTGTGTATAAGGATCTGTTTCATGCTACTGAGGGATTTTCAGACAAGAACCTCCTTGGTGCAGGAGGGTTTGGGAGCGTGTACAAGGGTGTGCTTCGGATGCCAAATTTGGAGATTGCGGTGAAACGGGTGTCACATGATTCAAAACAAGGAATTAGAGAGTTCATTGCTGAGGTGGTAAGCATCGGCCGTATTCAACATCGAAACATTGTGCAACTCCTCGGTTACTGTCGACGCAAGGGAGAACTTCTCCTTGTTTATGACTACATGCCAAATGGCAGTCTTGACAGGTGCTTGCACGTCAAAGGCACATCAACCACACTCTGTTGGCCTAAGAGGATCCACATCATCAAAGGCGTTGCATCGGCATTATCATACCTACACAAGGATTGGGAGAAAGTTGTGATCCATCGAGATGTCAAAGCAAGTAATGTTCTTCTAGACAGTGAGATGAACGGACGATTAGGGGATTTCGGATTGTCAAGGCTACATGACCATGGTGCCGATGCAAAAACCACCCATGTGGTTGGCACAATGGGCTACATCGCCCCTGAGCTCATGCATACAGGGAAGGCCACACCGTTGACAGATGTCTTTGCATTTGGTGTGTTCCTTCTTGAGGTCGCATGCGGAAGAAGACCAATTGGTTACAACGATATCAATGAGATTCTGTTAATAGACCGGGTGCTCAAGCATTTTTGTAACGGAACCATCCTCGATGCGGTGGATCGTCGTCTTGCTGGAAGGTTTAGCGTCGAGGAGGCGAGTCTTGTTCTAAAATTGGGACTAGTGTGCTCACATCCATTTCCCTGTGCAAGGCCAAGCATGGACAAAGTTGCAAAGTACTTGGATGGTACGCTTCCAGCACCAGAACTGTCGCCAACACACATGAGCTACAACATGATGGAATTTATATTGCAAAAAGGGACTGGCTCTTGTTTACCTGTGTTGTCATCTTCTGCTGATACCAATGTCGGTATTATGTCATCTGTTTCATTTCTCTCGGAAGGGAGATGACTATGAAGCATGCAGCTGATACTTATCTTTGGAATTTGGCATTGGTAATCTTTGGTGTTTTGTTTGTCAGGAATTTAAATAGTCATGCACTTTTCGATTGACTCGTCGGTGTTTTTTTTTCATCTCTCCCGAAGACACATTTATACGCTAGCACTCATGAGTATGACTCTTTTAATTACTCCTATGACACCCACAAATTGGAGAATCAGTTAGTTTATGTGCCAAATATCTGTTGCGTGCAATGGACCTCCGAGTCCAATCGGATGGAAACCCTTGTGACAGATAGCGTTGTGAAGCAATTACGACTAGATAGGCCTCTTCTACATAGGCCTATATCAGCAAACAACAGTGGAGGTAATGTGCTCGGGGTCAGGAAGTAGCACAAGACTGCATCATCCGTCTCCATTCGACAGAAGTAGCAGCCATCACACACCGAAAAGGCTAAGTACTCCCTCTAATCCTCCTTTTTTTTGAAAGATCCAGCTTGGCTGACATTTTATATTAAGTAGGGGAGAAACTGTACAAGCTTCCAAGAAGCAGAAAAAGAGGAAAAACTGGCAACAAGCCAGAACACCACCAGCCTGTAACCCAGCTAAAACTTAGGCTATAATCTCGCTAAAGCGCTCGCCCCGATCATGGCCCATTGAGTTTTTTCCTCCTAGATTCCCTGAATAATAACATTAGAGGGGAGTTCTTTCTCCTTAAAGACACGTCGGTTGCGTTCTTTCCAAATTTCCCAACTGATGAGAATGAAAAGAGATTTAGCTCCATCCCTCTGAGTCTTGTCAACCACGATCAGGCCCTTCCGCCACCAATCAACTAGGCCATCCTCCATGTTCCAAGTGTTGGGTTTAAGCATCTGCATACCCAGCCTAGAAGACAATCCGTTCCAAACTGAGTTTGTGAACGGCATTCCATAAACATGTGTTTCGCTGACTCAAGATTCCTGTAGCAAAGCTGGCAAAAGTAGTTATTCTCCTAGCCACAACGTTGCAGGCGATCTGCTATCCAGAGTCGGTCTTGGTCAGTGGTGGAGCCACCAGTATGGCGAGCCATGGCGGCCGCCATACCTG
>CM002485.1:17311776-17326162 GCA_000325765.3 Leersia perrieri | reverse complement strand
GCAGATTGCCACTGCGCCATTACTGCCTGCCGCTGCGTCGAAGAAGAAGAACAGGAATGTAGATCGAGTGACCGACCGAGCTGTGTTGGGCCTTTTCCCTTTGGACTGTAAGTCTGTAACGGTTGGTCCACTTATCAATGTTTGAAATTTTTCATACAATTGCAATTGACATGATGATGACTTAGTAGTAGTAGCTTCGCCGTAGGTAGATTTTGATCATGGCTCTGCCACTGGTCTTAGAGCATAAGCCAAGTGAAGGTCTTGCATCTTGAGGGCGCCCAACTTTTCCGGATGAACTTTGCATATTCAGATTGGATGGAACCTATGAATTGTTGGCGATAGGCCGATCTGGAGGTGTACTCGCCCGAGGCTGTCCATTTCCATCTTATGGTATCTTTGGCTCCTGCAGTGAGATTGATATTTGCATACTCCCCCTGATCCTCAATTTGAGCTAATCGACGTCAAAGAAAAAAAAAATAGTGGTAGTAGTTGCCTTCCCTTGGTTGAGAAGTAGCGGGCCGTACAGTTTGGTTAGCCAATTTCTGCACTCTCTCTAGTTTTTTTCTTGATCACTCGGAAGATGTATAACAAAACAAAATACGGTATCCCCTCAGGAGCATAAAAAAGCCTCTGCTGATCTAATAGTAGTGCTGCTGTACTGCAAATTTCCGTGCTTTAAAGATGGGATGAAATTGACCCGTGTGCAGTACTTCCAATAGAAAGCAGCCCCAATTCGGAAGAAACGTTCTAGATGCATTCAAAATTTGCTGTTTATGAATTGTGAGCCCACAATTGAACACGTCGTACTACAGTGCGCAAGTCAAGATTTGTTGCTGTGAATTGAATTTCAGTATCAGCACTTCAGAGGGACATCCTATTGGATTCAACCACTTGTGTAAGTTTTCCTGTCGCTCCATTAATTCTTCAGAGAGCAGCGCAAATTCTATCAGTAGGTTCCCAGAATCTTCCTCCCCGCAATCACTGACAAGAAGCTTCTCTGATTCTCACCGTCATGTGTGACTCCCAGAGGAAAACCATGGTCAGAAATTCAGAGATCGGATTCACGTAGTTGTAGACTTGAGAAGTGAAGCCGGCGAAGTGATGCAGGAGCCATGCTTCTCCAGCCTCTCCACCTGGTCACCCTGCTCCTGCTCCTCACGGCTGCCGACCGCTGCGCCGCGGCCACCGGCGGCGACGGCGTGCAATTCGCGTACGATGGCTTCTCGGCCGCCAACCTCACCCTCGACGGCGCGGCGACAGTCACGGCGAGCGGCCTCCTCATGCTGACCAACGGCTCCATCCAGATGAAAGGCCACGCGTTCCACCCGTCGCCGCTGCCGCTCCGCCCCAACCGGTCCTTCTCGACGACGTTCGTGTTCGCCATTTTCGGCCAGTACGCCGACCTGAGCAGCCACGGCCTCGCCTTCTTCGTCTCCGCCTCCGCCGACGCGTTCGCCGCCGCGCTGCCGGGGCAATTTCTGGGCCTATTCAACGGCACGAACACAATCGGCAACCAGAGCGCCGGCGTCTTCGCCGTGGAGTTCGACACGCTGTTCAACGCCGAGTTCCACGACCTGAACAGCAACCACGTCGGCGTCGACGTCAACAGCCTGACGTCAGTCAAGGCCGCCGACGCCGGCTACTACGACGACGGCACCGGGCAGTTCAAGAACCTGAGCCTGATCAGCCGGAAGGCCATGCAGGTTTGGGTGGACTACGACGGCGCGAGCAGGGAGGTCACCGTCGCCATGGCTCCCCTCGGCACATCCAAACCCAAGAAGCCGCTGATCCAGACCACCGTCGACCTCTCCGACGTGGTGGCGACAGGCACGGCGTACGTCGGGTTCTCGTCGGCGACGGGCATCCTCTTCTCGCGCCACTTCGTGCTGGGCTGGAGCCTCGCGCTCGACGGATCCCCGGCGCCGCCGCTGAACATCTCGTCGCTGCCTCCGTTGCCGCCGGCGTGGCCCAAGCCACGGTCGAAGGTGCTGGAGATCGTGCTGCCGATCGCGTCGGCGTCGCTGGTCCTCGCCGTGGCCGTCGCGGCGTACGCCGTGGCGAGACGGCGGCTCAAGTACGCCGAGCTAAGGGAGGAGTGGGAGGCCGCGTTTGGGCCCCACCGATTCTCCTACAAGGACCTGTTCGACGCGACCAAAGGGTTCGATGACAAGAATCTTCTTGGGACAGGAGGGTTCGGAAGCGTGTACCGCGGCGTGCTCCGCAAGCCCGCCGCCATGGAGGTCGCCGTGAAGAGGGTGTCACATGAGTCGAGACAGGGGATGAAGGAGTTTGTCGCGGAGGTTGTCAGCATCGGACGGTTGCGGCATCGTAACCTCGTGCAATTACTTGGTTATTGTCGACGTAAAGGTGAACTTCTGCTAGTGTACGACTACATGCCAAATGGTAGCCTCGATAAATACCTCTACAATGGAGGCAAACATCTACTAAGTTGGCCTCAGAGGTTCCACGTAATCAGAGGAGTGGCGTCCGGGCTACTATACCTCCACGAGGATTGGGAGCACGTTGTCATCCACCGAGACGTCAAGGCAAGCAATGTACTCCTCGACGCCGAGATGAACGGCCGGCTAGGCGATTTCGGCCTCGCGAGGCTGTACGACCACGGAGCGGTCGCACAGACCACACACGTGGTCGGCACCATGGGATACCTAGCCCCAGAGCTAGGGCACACCGGCAAGGCGACACCATCCACGGACGTGTTCTCATTCGGCGCATTCCTCCTCGAGGTCACCTGCGGGAGGAGGCCGATCGAGCAGGACGAGCACGGCGGCCGCGTCGTGCTCGTCGACTGGGTGACCGAGCTGTGGAGCAAAGGTTTACTCGTTAACGCTGTGGACGCGAGGATTCCGAGCGGGTTTGATTCCGACGAGGTGTCTCTCGTTCTGAAGCTTGGGCTTCTCTGCTCGCATCCGTTGCCCAACGCAAGGCCGACGATGCGGCGGATCACGCAGTACCTCGACGGCGACGTTGCACTGCCGGACTTGTCGCCGGCATACCTCAGCTTCACCTCGCTGGAGCGGATGTACAGCAGGGAGTTCAACCGTAATAATGCCGTTTCGTACGTTTCGTCGGCGAGCATGGGTGACATTTCTGATATCTCAGGAGGGAGGTGATGAAGATTTGCTTGCACCATGGAGGTTAAAAATGTGTTAATTGTGAAATGGAGGCTTTAATTAACTATCCTGTTCTCCTTTGTACTACGAAATGGAGATTCTTGTGTTGTGTCTGGCTCTTGACTGAATTCTGTCCAGACATCTTAGCTGTGCTGTTCAGTCAGAGAAATTTTAAGGTTCTTGTAGGTACAAGGTTTTTAGTGCCCAGTTTTACGCTAGAAAATAAAGTACCCCCGATACTAGAAAATGTTGAAACACCGCTACTTTCGGCAGCCATCCCAGGACAGTACGCAGGACGAAAAAGTTAACTGTTCCATGTGGTGCCTTGCACTCTGCGGTAGGAGTTTGACATGCATCTACAAAATTTCGTTTCAAGAGAAACCAAGGGTGCTTTGTCTTTAGGATCTAGCTATCCCAATTGCTGATATTATGCAGCACTACTTGTTTTTGAGAGTCTGCAAGTTCGAAAGAAAATATGATCATGTGATCTATCTTCAGTTCAGGCCATTGAAAGCCCTTCACTACCTATCATACAAGACTGCGTATAAATTGACAAGTATTAATTGAAGCGGCCAAATAAATGGACTACATTGACAGCGGCTATATTCTTCTCCAGTACTTGTCAAAGTCATTCGCAAATTGCAACCAAGAATTGACATTTGACACCTTTGAGACGAAGAGTGGTCTGTGAAATACTCTTAGATCCGTGAAGTAGAAACATTTCACCGTCAGAAGTCAAAACGCAGAATGAAGGCTCCAGAATCAAAACGGCAGCAGAACAGTCCACAAGTCCGTGGATTATTCAGAAAAGTTACAAGGATCAAGGGATAGGTCATGAAACTGGTGGAACAGATAATTAACACGTTCTTCTGAATAATCTCTTAACTCTTTGACCACAATATTGCTAAATAGTACTACTTCTCGATGAAGTGCTTGAACAGGCTGGGTTTTTTTTTTTCACCAGCAACCTAGAAGAGTCACAGTCGAATCTACGAAAGTTAAAATCAATCCAAGTGAAAATCCAGAACGGCCAGCGAGTAGTCTTACCCTGCAGGGCACGGCGCCTACCAAAGGCACGCCCATGAAAACTGCAGTTTCCGATGATGATGTTTCATACTAGACAGGAGGATCAACGCATGCCGAATGTAACTGTCGCTAGCGGTCGAGGATCCTCTACCATAATGTCACTGCCATTATATTACTGACATATGGGTCCCACCCTCTTATTGGCCCACACGTCAGTATCTATAATGTCACTATCATTGAACCCGTCGCTAGCAAGATGAAAGAAGATACGGAGTAGTTAAAAATACACGGGGCCAATGTGTTGCTGAGTTGCTGACAACTTGACATTGACAAATCTAATAATCCATGCACGAATGTATACTGGGTTACTGGTCGCCGGCTAACATTCTTGTCTCTGAATCTTTCAGTTCTCACTCAACACCCAACCACTTGATGACTCGATCATAAACCAAACAGTTTTTGTTAGCAAATGATACAATCTCAAGGCGTTAAGGCGAAGATTGCTCAGAAGAAAATATGTCTGCAAAATTTGCCGTTCACTTCATCCCGGTCCTTGTGGTGGTGGCCTCGGCCGCCGCCGCCGCCGCCGGCGGCAATGGCGATGGCCAGTTCACTTACCAGGGGTTCGCCACAGCGAACCTTACCCTGGACGGCCTCGCCGCCGTCACGGCGAACGGCCTCCTCGCGCTCACCAACGCCACGTACCAGGCGAAAGCACACGCCTTCCACCCGGCGCCTCTCCGCTTCCTCGGCGAGACGGCGGCGGCGGCGAACGCCAGCGCCGCCGTGGCGAGGTCCTTCTCCACGTCATTCGTGTTCGCCATCGTGTCCGGGTACGACGGGCTGAGCGACCACGGGCTGGCGTTCATGGTGGCGCCGACGGCGAACCTCTCGACGGCGAACGCCGGGCAGTACCTGGGCCTCCTGAACGCGACGAGCGGCGCGGCGAGCGGCGGCGCCAGCATCCTGGCCGTGGAGCTGGACACCATCATGAACCCCGAGTTCCGCGACATCAGCAGCAACCACGTCGGCGTCGACGTCAACAGCCTCGTGTCGATGCAGGCGCAACCGGCCGGCTACTACGGCGACGGCGACGGCGCGTTCCGGGAGCTCAGGCTGAACAGCCGCAAGCCGATGCAGGTGTGGGTGGACTACGACGACGAGGCCAAGCAGATCAACGTGACGCTCTCTCCAGTGAAAGTGTCCAAGCCCAAGAAGCCTCTGATCTCCCAAGCCATCGACCTCTCCACGGTCATGGCCGAGGAGATGTACGTGGGCTTCTCGTCGGCGACGGGCGTCGTGTTCACGCACCACTACGTGCTCGGCTGGAGCTTCAGCTTCGACGGGCCAGCTCCTCCCCTTGACATCTCCAAGCTTCCCGTGCTGCCACGTGTCGGTCCGAAGCCTCGTTCCAAGGTCTTGGACATTGTGCTTCCACTGGCCACCGCATTGCTCGTCGCCGCAGCTGTAGCTGCCGTCTTCTTCGCCGTGTGGCGCCGGCGGCGCTTCGCCGAGGTGCGGGAAGATTGGGAGGATGAGTTTGGCCCGCACCGGTTTGCATACAAGGATTTGTTTCGTGCAACAGATGGATTCAAGGAAAGAAATTTGTTGGGTGTTGGAGGTTTTGGGAGGGTTTATAGAGGGGTGCTGCCGGAGTCTAATTTAGAGATAGCCGTGAAGAGGGTTTCACATGATTCCAGGCAAGGTATAAGGGAGTTCGTTGCGGAAGTGGTGAGCATTGGCCGGCTTCGACATCGGAATCTTGTGCAATTGCTTGGCTATTGTCGCCGCAAGGATGAACTCTTACTAGTTTATGATTACATGGCGAATGGTAGTCTTGACAAGTACTTGTATGAGAGAAATTCTACAACTACTCTACATTGGGCTGAGAGATTATGGATCATCAAAGGAGTCGCGTCAGGCCTGTTGTACCTTCACGAGGATTGGGAGCAAGTAGTCATCCATCGAGACATAAAAGCAAGCAATGTCCTATTGGATAGTGCAATGAAGGGCCGGCTAGGCGATTTCGGCCTAGCAAGGTTGTACGATCATGGTACTGACCCCCAAACAACCCATGTGGTTGGCACCATGGGCTACCTAGCACCAGAGCTCGTCCGCACGGGGAAGGCGACACCCTTAACTGACGTGTTCGCATTTGGAGTGTTCCTACTGGAGGTCACTTGTGGGCGGAGGCCAATTGAGACCGACAATGACAACAAAAGGGTGGTGCTGGTTGATTGGGTGCTTGAGCATCATCGTAATGGCTCGATCTTTGGTGCGGCAGATCCAAGGCTCATGGGGAAGTTCGATGCGGAGGAGGTGTCCCTTATTCTCAAGTTAGGATTGATGTGTTCGCACCCACTACCCCGTGCGAGACCTAGCATGCGGAAGGTCATGCAATACCTGGAGCATGGCAGACAACCAGCTCCTGACTTGTCGCCAAGTTATGTGAGCTATAGCATGATGGCGATAATGCAGAGCGAAGGGTTTGATTCGTATGTCATGTCGGAACCCCAATCAACAATGGGCATCAACACTGTGTCAGTTGGTGCATCATCTATGACTATTTTGTCTGAGGGAAGATAAAATTTAGTCCGCACTTTGACTTGACAATGCTTGTAATAAGCCTTCTCATTTGACTCATTTTCTAAAGTGACTCTTTGTTTCCTGCAAATGACGTGCATTTGAAAGACTAGCAGTAGTGTGACTTTTTGGTTTTGCCAATGTCAAGCTCTCTCTCTCTCTCTCTCAAAGAAAAGAACATGATGTTAAGTTACCTACAAATTCACAATTGTCAGATATGTTTAAATTAGCTAACTAGCTATTGGTTGGGTAGAATGGTAGCATGACTAGTACGCTGGCTACTTCAAAATTTATTTGTGAATGGAACTCTGCATCTTGCTTGCTTTGTTCAATGAATATGTTTGTTTTGTGATTTTAGGGTTGGGTTGCAATTAACCTGTTTTGGGGTTAGCAACACTAGTTGCTTGGAACTAGGGGCGGATCTAGAAAACTAAATTGTAGGTGTCATAATACACCTACCGGTGTCATACTATGCTAATTTTGCTTATACCATAATATTATATCATATATATAAGCATTTTACATATGAAATTTGCCGAAAGTCGTCGGTATCGGCTGCCACCGATGGATGTACTGTAGATCCGCCCCTGCTTGGAACCAAATAATTCATTAATTTTTGAAATGATCAAACAATCTATGGCATCAAGAAGTTATTAAGTGGAAAGTTAATAACAACAATTTAATTGTTTAACAAAACTAAAAGAATGCGTACATTTGTGAGCCTATAATGAATCGAACAAATTATATAAGACGGTCTTGCCACTACACTTGCTTCCTCTGAAACAAAGTGTGACTTGAATGATTGCACAAACAAGTCAAACAAACTGAACAATCTTCCGAATTTTAAAGTGTGTTGCATTAGAAATCCTAAAGTGAAAAATATAGATATATAGGGCCAATATAATATGACAAGGTATTGTAGTATAGAGCCACAACTTTATTATATTGCCAACTTAAAACACATGTTTTTTTCCCTTCGTCTCCATAGTGGTCTGGCTTCCGCTCAATTGAGATCGCTCATTGCCCCTATCGTTAGTGAGGGAATATCCAGAGTCACATTCTGGCTCAACTCCCCTCTATGCATCTACAGTTCTAGAATTGTGAGGATAAAATCTGACGGTGAAAGGTTTGGAAGGATCCTTTCACCATTGAGGTAATGTATAACCTGACTTCTAAGAGGAATGCCCCGAATGCAAACACATCAGTTGTTGGAGTTGCCTTGCCGGTGTGTCCTAGTTTGGGAGCCATGTTACCTATAGTACCAACTACATGTGTTGTTTGTACATTTGCTCCATGATCATACAGCTTTGCAAGGCCAAAATCTCCTAAGTGCACATTCATCTCACCATCAAGAAGTACATTACCCGACTTAATATTTCGATGGATGACGACTCGCTCCAGTCCTCGTGAAGGTCCAATAGTCCTGATGCTAGTCCTCCTATGACTTGAAACCATTTAGACCAATCCATTGGAGTAGTACTTTGATTATATAGATATTAGTCTAGGCTCTTGTTTGGCATGTAGTCGTAAATCAAAAGAAGCCCACCTTTGCATCGGCAATACCCAAGCAGTTGCACTAAGTTGCGGAGTCGTAGTTGTCCAATGCTCGCAACCTGGGCGATAAATCCCTTCATGCCATGTCTCGAGTCTCGACTCATGGGAAATTTTCTTCGCTACTACCTCCATTTTAGACTTTCGAAGCACGCTTCTATACATGGCCAAATCCACCCACACCTACAGCACATGTCAATGGCATGGCATGAATGGGACCCTTTGTAGTACTGCACATGCGATACTGCAAACTGACATGCAGGCCACACACGCTCAAAGTCCCACATGTCAATGACTCCTACTACATGTGCAATATTGTAGAGGAGTTGAGTCTGACTGTGGGCTAGGTTCTAGACGGTGATCGACACTAGCGACTAGAGTGCCAGATCAGGCTCCGGTCTTTGCATCCACGTAAAAGCTAGTGGCAACAACATGAAAGGAGTGGAGTGACAAATGTATATGTGGGCACGTCGCTGCAACAACAATGGTGATCCCTGCTATTGGCAGTGGTGGCATGTCTCCTCCTATGTGTACTCATCTCGTCTCCCTGCTGGTATGATTTGAATGGTACCCCTAGATTATTGTTTGCACACTTACCAGCCTCCCAGGCCGCTAAATGATATCTGGAAAGACTTTTTATATAGAAATTTACTTTAAAATCACATAAATTACTAAAACCTAATTGATCTTACTCTAGTAACTTGCCATGTTTTGCGTGCATATGATTATATCAATGGACCATCTAAAACAAACTAAGCCTAAAACTACGTCTCGCTATGACATCTTCGTGTTATCTCATAGATAGGGGTGTCATCTTGGTTTCGAATCACGAAACCGCTTGTACTAGCAATTAATCCTCTCCTCAGATGGATCCTATGGTTTTTGGATGTGTGCCTATTAGCTTGATCGTGGTTATCTTCCATGGGTGGGCATCTAAGGAAGTTTGTGCATTGTGGTGTTCGTGGTCGTTTGTAGTTGGGCTAATATTTTGGGGGTATGGTGATATTTGCTTGGAAAGGTGGGCCAACAATATTAGGGAAATTTAATTTGGTGATTCTCATCGAGTATATTATCTTTGTTTTCAGTGCAAAATCTTGTGTCTAGCACTGGTTTGTTGTCCCTAGAAATATTTACTTTTAAAAGGTATTGTCTAGAGTCATAAATTTGCTCCATAGGATGAAATCTACGTCCTGACCTTTGTTGTTTGGATAGTAGTAACGGCAGTGCACACGTGTCGTTTTCTTCTTGGAGGCGCATTGCTTTTGGAGGGTCATTCTGGTGATTGAGTGTTGCTAGTGCGGTGGATGAAGATGAAGATCGTCGATATGTTGTACACTTGTCACATAGGAATAGTACTTTCTTTATATATATATATATATATATATATATATATATATTATTTATTATTTATTTATATAGAACTTATAAGTCGTGTACATACTAGCTACTTACAATCCGAAAGTGGTCGATAAATTACATATATTGATGTAATTGTGTAAAATCAATAAGCTTTTCTTTGCCTAAAAAAAACTAACTTCACGAACAAAATGGTTGTGGTAATCTGGTAGAAAATGGTTTCCTGAACCTATAGTGAATGGGACACATAATATAAGTAGAGCCTATTTGCTTGAGGTTCAACTGTGCAAGCCAACATTAAAATTTAAATTTGGGAAAAATCCAAATACCCCCCTATAAATCATTGGTTCTTTCACTTTCTCCCCTATAACTCATTTCCGTACAAAAGACCCCCTATAACTCATTTCCGTACAAAAGACCCCCTATAAATCAATTTCTTTTCTAGTTTCCCACTTATATTTTGTTTTTAGCGATTTATCACCATTGGCTCTCAACTCCTTGTGGCACATGGGTGTCCAACATCAAGAAAAAGGGTTGTCACATACCGTCTTGCAATGTGTAGGTTTCTGTAGCCTTACATCAAGCGTGATGATAAAAACGACAAACGTGTCATACTAATAATTGGAACATCTACAACCCAATACGATGTATGGTTCACAAATAAAATACACTCTTGTCGAAGTGGATAATATAGTCTCACTAAGCTAGAAGCTCACTTGTCACATAGAGTCGAGCCGATGGTGATAAATTGTTGAAAATTTACTGTAGGTGGGTAATTGAAAAAGAAATTGAATTTGCAGGGGTCATCTATACGAAAGCAAATTGTAGGGGGAAAATAGATGTATAACTAGTAACTTATAGGAGGGCATTTGGATTTTCCCCTTTAAATTTTCATTCTATAACTAATTTCAGGGTTATTTTTTCACTGTTTTCGTGGACCAGCTCTAGCTTTTTCACCATAGAAAATTAGGTATTAAAATTTTTCACTATTTTTTCTCTTGTTGGTCTCGTGCCTTTGTCTAACCTTTTTTTTTTTGGTGTGTGTGTGTGAAAATGCCTTCGAATTTTCTACGTTGGCCCATGAACAGCAGGCTCTCCCCTGTTTGTTCCACTGCTTAAATTACTCTATCTGCTGCGACTGTGCAAATGGCCTGCCGCCTGCAAATCTGCAATCCTGGATCCTCACAAACAAATGATGATACGAACATGTCAAACAAACTCAGCAATCTCTCGAGTTGATTTATAAGATACTCGCTGGAGTACACTACAATGCTCCATCACGCAAGCTAAACGACATCATAAATTACAAGGACCTTCGTAAAAAAACCCAGCATAGTATGGAACGCATGCAATCCAAATCCCAAGATTTAAGAAACAGATTGTTGAACAGAAAGAGGCCGAAGAAGATACATACAAATGCTTAGAGACAAACAGCCATGAAAGAGCCATTTGGATATGCACTAAGCAGCAGGCCATCCAAATATCGAACGATTCCCAGTAACAATGCAAAACACACACTTGTATTTATACCAAACCACGGAGTACTGTAGTGCATCCATGTCCACCAATCAGAGGATGCAGCTCAGATTAGCAGCTCAATCCAGAACACCAATGGCGGCCAAGAACGGCGGCTCTCTTGCTTTGTTCCTCGTCCTGTGCTTCTTGCTGACCTCGCCGCCGCTGGCGCGAGGCGACACGCCGTTCCCCATCAATGTCTGGCCCAAGCCGACGTCCATGTCGTGGGCGGAGCCCCACATGGCCGTGCGCGTGTCGAGCTCGTTCTGCGTCATCGCCCCGTCGGCGAACACGCACCTCCTCGCCGCCGCGCACCGGTACTCCGCGCTGCTCCGCTCCGAGCGCTACCGCCCGCTCGTGCCGCCGGCGGCAAACCTCACCGCCGCCGCCGCGGGAGGAAAAGCGGCCGAGCTGCGTCGCCTCACGCTCGCCGTGTCCGACCTCCACGCGCCGCTGCAGCACGGCGTGGACGAGTCCTACTCGCTCGAGATCCCTCCCACCGGCGGCGAGGCCACGTTGACAGCAGCCACGGCGTGGGGCGCCATGCGCGGTCTCGAGACGTTCTCGCAGTTGACGTGGTGGGGACACGCCGCCGGCTACCGGCGGGCGGCGCTGCAGCTTGTGGTGGCCGCCGGCGTGCGCGTCTACGACCGGCCGCTGTACCCGCACCGTGGGCTGATGCTCGACACCGGGAGGACGTACATCCCCGTCGATGACATCCTCCGGACGATCGACGCCATGGCGGCCAACAAGATGAACGTGTTCCACTGGCACATCACGGATTCCCAGTCCTTCCCCCTCGAGCTCCCCTCCGAGCCGGCGCTCGCCGACAAGGGCTCCTATGGTGAGGGCATGCGCTACACCGTCGAGGATGTCAAGCTCATCGTCGACTTCGCCATGAGCCGCGGCGTCCGCGTCGTGCCAGAGATCGACTCACCAGGTAAACCACTAAAAGAACAGTAATTAACCTTCTAATTAATTTGCAAGCCCAGTGGTAATTACGGCCCAATTAGTCACAGTTTAATTATTGGGCCCAATTAATCTGTCATTAATCACTTCAGGCCACACGGCTTCATGGGCCGCAGCTTACCCAGAGATCGTGTCCTGCGCCGGCAAGTTCTGGCTGCCGGACGCGTCCGACTGGCCCAACCGACTCGCCGCAGAGCCGGGCGCCGGCCAGCTCAACCCACTCGAGCCCAAGACGTACGAGGTGTTATCCAACGTCATCAACGACGTCACCTCCCTCTTCCCGGACGGCTTCTACCACGGCGGCGCCGACGAGATCACCCCAGGTTGCTGGAAATCCGACCCCTCCATCCAAGCCTACCTCGCCAACGGCGGCACACTGAGCCAACTCCTGGAAAAATTCGTCGGCGCGGCGCACCCGCTGATCGTGTCCAAAAACCGGACGGCGGTGTACTGGGAGGACCTGCTGCTTGACCAGGCAGTGAACGTGACACCATCCACGATCCCGCGGGAGACGACGATACTACAGACGTGGAACAACGGTGCCAACAACACGAAGCTGATCGTGCAGGCCGGGTACCGCGCGATCGTCTCCTCGGCGTCGTTCTACTACCTCGACTGCGGCCACGGCGACTTCGTCGGCAACAACTCGGTGTACGACGACCAGAGGAGCGACTACGACACGAGCGGCGGGTCGTGGTGCGGGCCGTACAAGACGTGGCAGCGTGTGTACGACTACGACATCGCGGGCGGGCTCACCGAGGAGGAGGCGAGGCTGGTGATCGGCGGGGAGTTGGCGATGTGGACGGAGCAGGTCGACGCGGCCGTGCTCGACGGCAGGGTGTGGCCGAGGGCGTCGGCGATGGCGGAGGCGCTGTGGTCGGGAAACCGCGACGCAGCCGGGCGGAAGCGGTACGCGGAGGCGACCGACCGGCTGACCGACTGGCGGCACCGGATGGTGGGGAGAGGGGTCCGCGCCGAGCCCATCCAGCCGCTCTGGTGCAGGAGCCGCCCGGGAATGTGCAACCTGGTTCGGTAACGACCCGGCAAGAAAGCCGTACGTGTGCTCAACTGTCGCGGCAACTGCTACGTAGAAGTACTACCATATTGGAGTTGGACAAAAGGGAGCGTGAGTTCTGATTTTTCTTTGGTTGGTTTATTTATTTGTCATTGTGCGCGAGGGAGAATATTTCTGCTGCTGCTACCAATTTATTAATTTGTATTGTTTTTTTTTTCTGTTCTTGATTGATTAATGTGAAGTGGACGGCATGTTTATGTATACTAATCTGGATGAGTTGTACCTTGATAGCCGGCTTTATCATGGGGCCAGTTCCAAATTTCCAATGCATTGCTTGTACTGTTTGATTTGATTAAAGTACTTGGAGTGTTGATGCAAGTTTGAAGAATTCTTTGTGCTTGTAAGGATCTGTGTTCATATGGCTCTGTGTCGAGAGTACATGCTTTGCTAGTTTGCTTTGTGAAAAAAGGTAACTTATGCTGGAAATCTAGTCAATTTTCGATATAATTTAATCCAGAAATTCAGTAAACAAATAATCATCAAAATGATGTCACTAAGTTGATAATGATCTTGTGAAAAACTATACATATCTAGCATAAAAAAGAACACGATAATACCTATCATGTTCATAATCAAAGTGAGGATATCATACCCAGAGTTGAACGTAGACGATCTACTTGATCCGTCATGGTTGTCTCCTCCATTGCCTCCTCCTCTGTTGCCTCCGTTGTCTCCTCCGTTGCCCGATCTATCACCAGTTCCGATCGTCTCATCGATTGCCATGAAGAAGAACCTTGAGCAGTCGCGCGGAAGCGCTCCCCAAAAATTATATCGCCCGTCTACCCGTACAGGTACTCGTGACGCGGCGTTAGTTCCGGAGGCCCGCTCGTTCTAAGATCTTGTGTACGCAAGAACTCAGAATCGAGGATGAAGAAATTGCAATGCAAGAGCTTGAACTCCAAGAACAATGGTGGAGAGAATGAGAGAGTGGCTTCTCATGTGCCAAGGAGGAAGAAGTGAGAATGAATGGCTGACTAATTGAGTTCTAATGACATGTTTATGAAGAATAAACGCAACCATTAAATCTCCAAACGTTTTAGAAGTTAAGACCTCTAATGTCCGCCTGCTACCGGACATTCCGGTAACATCACCGGACAGTCCGGTAAAATGGTTCTGTTCGCAACAGAGGTATTTTATCGAACATTCCGGTAGTTCTACCGGACATTCCGGTTGTTCTACC
>CM002485.1:17268162-17310753 GCA_000325765.3 Leersia perrieri | reverse complement strand
GTAGACGATCTACTTGATCCGCCATGGTTGTCTCCTCCATTGCCTCCTCCTCCGTTGCCTCCGTTGCCCGATCCATCACCAGTTCCGATTGTCTCATCGATTGCCATGAGGAAGAACCTTGAGCAGTCGCACGGAAGCGCTCCCCAAAAACTATATCGCCCGTCTACCCGTACAGGTACTCGCGACACGGCGTTAGTTCCGGAGGCATGCTCGTTCTAAGATCTTGTGTACGTAAGAACTCAGAATCGAGGATGAAGAAATTGCAATGCAAGAGCTTGAACTCCAAGAACAATGGTGGAGAGAATGAGAGAGTGACTTCTCATGTGCCAAGGAGGAAGAAGTGGGAATAAATGGCTGACTAATTGAGTTCTAATGACCTATTTATGAAGAATAAACGCAGCCATTAAATCTCCAAACGTTTTAGAAGTTAAGACCTCTAATGTCCGCCTGCTACCGGACATTCTGGTAACATCACCGGACAGTCCGGTAAAATGGTTCTGTTCCCAACAGAGGTATTTTACCGGACATTTCGGTAGTTCTACCGGACATTCCGGTTGTTCTACTGGATAGTCCACCGGACAGTTTGGTAAAAAATCAGCATCCAACTGGGAGTTTTTACCGGACTATCCGATGACTTTACCGGACATTCCGGTGTAAGAACACCCATCCCCTTGTCTTATAATTTATACTTTTGTGTGTCTTTGAAGTTTTATTATTAGATTTAAACGGGTCCAACCCTAATTAAATCTAACAACTTATTGGCCTGTTTTTTGGCAATCCTACAAAAGCATGAAGAGAATAAGGAAGTAATTTTCACTGCTTGTCGGAAGTTGGAGAGTCTGGCTATGCAGGTTTTTGGTCGTTTCGGCTAGAGATTTAGCAATAGACTTGAATAATGCTTTTTCTCCTAGTAGTTCCTGCAGTTCGTTTTCTGTTTAGTGGATTTATTTTGCCTATATGTTTGGGCCTTTTTCCACGCGTTAAACTTTATAAACCTTGTAATAATTGGTTGTAGCTTCTTTTGAAGTCAAGGTTGGATTTATATCCATTATCTAAAAAAATGTTTGCTTTGTGAAAAAATGTTCACTACATTGTGGTTTTATGAGTGATATCTCGAGGGAAGAAATGGAGGGTTTTTTTCCCCGGGTAACATAAGATAATGAGAATGATATGCTTTTCATGTTTGTAGTGGAACTGCAAACGACACACCCAGAAATAATACAGATAAGAGAATTGGCAACATACTGCCCATTGCTTCTTACTCATCGCTGCATTGCCAATCAGATTATCTTATCTCGACAGTGTGATCAAACATTCGATATCTAGTGAGCAATGATGATTGTTGTGCTTGGATCCTGCGGTCGATAGCCACCGGAACATCACGTAGTTGTAGCCTGCCTCGTCAAAACCATCACCGCTTGTTAACGAGTCTTGACATTATCAACAGTTATTTAGAGTTTTGGTGTCTGATCACCAACTTCTAGATAGAACAAACAACAGATAATTATTGAAGGTTTCATTGGCTAGCATGCCCGGATTTATTTAGTCTTTGCGTGACCTATGTGTGTTTGCCCATATTTGTATTGGTGCATTGGAAAGCTTACACAGGCTGTGTTCAAAAGGACGGACAAGCGACAGCACACCACCCGAAATCATATGATTCGATCCAAAAGTTTACAAATGAGAATTCAGAACGATCAGAGTCCCAATAGTATCAGTAATCTTAGAAACGGAATTTCCAGCATATGGGTATTTATGACAAAAAACAATCCCGAGATCAAATTACAGGAATTTCATGGCCAAACACAACATCTCAACTCTCGAGTGTTGAGTCAATAGCCACAAGTCCACACCAATCGTACCGTGGTGTCTCACCAGTGATGCTGAACACTTCAAGAACAATGATGGAAGTGAGCCTAGAGAAGCTGTCAATAGGTTTCATCCAATTGAGAAAAAAAAATAGAGCAACCTAAAATATAGCTACTTTAGGATGGACGAGATATCTCCTTTAGGATGGACGAGATATCTCTAGTCCAATATATTCGAAGATACATTAGATTATAAAATATCACATCCAATCAAAACATCTATATTTTGGGATTGAGATAGTATAAGAGAAGTGAATATGACTATCCTAAAGTGCATACTATTAAAAACACTTCATAAGTAGTACGAGGCAATATTGTTAGCGCCCGATAAGAAAACACATAGGAATTTTGTAACATTTTAATCCTGTAGGACCCCTAAAAAGGGCTATTTGAAACAAATGAGTAAAGACTTATTTTCTATTATATTCCTAATTATCTCTTTTGTTGTATATATTGGAAGAATTTTAATACAGAGGTCGAATCTTATGGAAAGTTTCGCTCTAGTCTTGTTTCTTTTTTGTGTTTTTCCTGTGGTTTAACCAAAGGGTAATTAATGTTTGCTGTAATCTTTTTTGCTTTACACCTGTATTCCTATCAAAATAATACTATATATCTTTTCTATTACTTTGTTTTCACAACTCTACATTTCAAATACTACTCCCTCCATCTAAAAACATAGTTATTTTTATACATTTATAAGTATGTCTACATACATAGTTAAGTTAATAGTTGTATTTTGAGACGGAGGTAGTACCTATTAGTGGAACTGTTTATATGTTTAGGAGAAAGCACAACTAAAGTTTATTGACACTTAAAGACTTGGGAGCGCTCTAAACGGACCCGGCTCTGTTGAAGTTGCAGTATTGACTGCAACTTTAACAGTCTAATCCCAGCCGTTCAGTAAGATTGAAAGGCCCAGATCAATCCGAATACTGCAACACAAAATACTGCAGAGGATTACTGTAGCAAAATACTGTAGCTTTAAATCTGAACCATAGATCACCATACTTCAACCTGAGCTCAATCCGCCCTAAACACGGTGGCATATGTTCATAATTTGACATACCCACGGCCTACTTGATCTATACCCAGCTGGAACTATACAGTACACACATACCAGTCGTTTATACTCAGCAGGAGTAATAATAAAAGTACTGCAGGCATGAACAAGATAAAAATAGATGAAAGATCCCGCACATTGGACTACCCTGCTCCCTGTCCGCCACACTGCAGTTTAATCATGACGTGGGCGAGATGTCGCCCGGCCGCCTGCCTGTACCCATCAATGCCCAATCATACCCCCACCACTACTGACCCCGTCCTCTCCATCCCACCCCATCGAACGGTCGCCGCTTGCACACCACCAGCTCACCTCATCCAAGTCCAACCTGTAAAACCCAAAACCCTCGTCTCCCTGGCAGTTGGCACCACCACCCGCATCGGTGAGCGGAAGCATCAGGGAAGCGAAGCCGCGAAGGCGACCCTGCGAGACGCAGAAATCCACGGAGCCAGGAGGGGAATAACCAAAAGTGGGCGAACCAAAAGTGAGCGGACGCGAGGCGCACGGGGACAAGGAATCCCGCGAAAACGGTGCGGCGCGGTGAGATCCGTGCGTGCGGGAGCCCGAACCTCCCGGGCCCAATCCTCGTCCGACCAGGCCAACCGAACCAAAACCAAACCAACCTTACCCATCCGCTCGTTTTCACTTCACACGAGTCGCATCTCCAAACCCTACCCAAATATACGAGTCGAGTATTATTAAACCCAACCGCTCGGGTCTTCCTCTCTCCGCGCCGCGCCTCTCTGTGTGTCTCCATCCGCCTCTCCTCTCGGTCCTCCCCTCCCCCTCCCATCCCGCCGCCGCCGCCACGCGCGAAGGGAAAACCCTAGCCGCCACCACCACCGCCTCCGCCGCCAGGGCTAGAGACCTATCCTTTTCCGATCCGATGGCGTCCGCCGACGACCAGGCCGCGGCCGCCGCACTGCTGGGAGGGGACCCGGCGGCGTTCGACGCGCTGCTCTCGACGCTCATGTCCTCCTCCAACGCCGACCGCGCCGCCGCCGAGGCGGCGTTCCACCGGCTGCGGTCGTCGCACCCGGAGCCGCTCGCGCTGCGCCTCGCATCGTCGCTGTCGTCGCCGGCCACACCCGCCGACCTCCGCGCCATGGCGGCCGTCCTCCTCCGCAAGCTCCTGTCGCCGACGCCCTCCTCCGACGCCTCCAGCACCTCCGCCGCGGCGCCGGTCTGGCCCCACCTCTCCCCGGCGGGGCAGACGGCGCTCAAGTCGCACCTCCTCTCCGCGCTCCAGTCCGACCCGCCCAAGCCCATCGCGAAGAAGGTCTGCGACGCCGTGTCCGAGCTCGCCGCGCTCCTCCTGCCGGAGAACGCGTGGGCCGAGCTGCTCCCGTTCCTGTTCCGCGCGGCGTCGGGGCCCGAGGCTCCCAACCTGCAGGAATCTGCGCTTCTCATCTTCGCGCGCCTGGCGGATTACATCGCTGAATCGCTTCTAGACCATTTGATGACCATCCACAACCTTCTCGCCACTGCCCTGGCGCACCCGACATCTCCTGATGTGCGCATCGCCGCGTTGAGTGCTGCGGTTAACCTAGTCCAGTGCTTGCCCACCAACGCTGACCGGGATAAGATGCAGGATTTGCTGCCCGCGATGATGCGGGCGCTCACGGATTGCCTAAACTCTGGTCAGGAGGCCTCTGCACAGGAGGCACTGGAGCTGCTTGTGGAGCTGGCTGGTGCAGAGCCAAGGTTCCTGCGGAGGCAGATTGCAGATGTTGTAGGAGCAATGCTGCAAATAGCTGAGGCCTCCCAGCTGGAGGATGGGACTAGGCACCTTGCTGTAGAGTTTGTGATTACTCTTGCTGAGGCAAGGGAGCGCGCACCAGGAATGATGCGGCGCCTCCCGCAGTTTGTCGGCAGGCTGTTTGCAGTGCTCATGCAGATGTTGCTTGATGTGGAGGATGAACCTGCCTGGCACACTGCAGAGACAGAGGATGAAGATGCAGGTGAAGGAAACAACTATGGAGTGGCACAAGAGTGTCTTGATCGCCTAGCTATTGCCATTGGTGGGAATGCAATTGTGCCAATTGCATCTGAGCTGCTCCCA
This sequence comes from Leersia perrieri, assembly GCA_000325765.3. NCBI lineage: Eukaryota > Viridiplantae > Streptophyta > Magnoliopsida > Poales > Poaceae > Leersia > Leersia perrieri. The sequence continues at coordinate 17,305,763 of CM002485.1, read as the reverse complement.
CAGTACCTTTCTGCTCCTGAGTGGCAGAAGCACCATGCTGCGCTCGTCACACTTGCGCAGATTGCAGAAGGATGCGCAAAGGTTAGCTTATTAACTTGTTTATCATGACTACTACACAGTAGATACAGAAACCTGTTGAAAAAGCTGAAGGCATGTTCAGTTTTGCTGCATCAGGAGAATCAATGTGGTTTGGCATGATAATGAATCTTCTTCAATGATTTCTCATGTTCATGTTCAATGATTATAAATACTGAATTTTAGGTGTACAAGAGGTTTTGGCTAGTGTTGAGACTAAAAAATGTCTTCATTGTTTCATCTATTTGGAAAAAGCAGCCAAAACAGCTATTTACTCAACTGTTTGTTGCTTGCAGGTGATGCTTAAAAATTTGGAGCAGGTGGTTTCAATGATATTAAATGGATTCCAACATCACCATCCTCGTGTACGGTGGGCTGCAATCAATGCCATTGGTCAGCTATCTACTGATTTGGGTCCAGACTTGCAAATTCATTACCATCAACAAGTGTTGCCTGCATTGGCCAATGCCATGGACGATTTTCAGAATCCACGGGTGCAGGTGAGTGTTCAAACATTAGCTTTAGACTTGATGTTATCACATGCTTTTTGTCACAAGTTTCTTTTTTTGTCACAAATTTTTTTTTTTTGTCACAAGGACTAGCAGGCTTATCATCTTCCACCTCCTGCTAGACTTTATTAAGAAAATGTTACAAGTTAGGAGGCATTACATAATGTACATGCTCCCTTCGATCTTCAGACATCCAAGAATGTTCTTGAATTAGTTAAATAGTTGTATCTATTTATGTGCTAGTTGGGCTAAGTTCACTTTCATTGGTAGCATGTGAATACCTGAAAATCAACATGAACTAGCTTTTCTTTTTTCAGATTTTGTTTTTATCCTTGTTAAATAAGATATTTTGGCATTTATATTTAGAAGGATCCAACAAATCACGCCATAAAGTGTGATTTATGAATACATTAACTAAAATATTTTTTAAGCATATGATTAGATAAGCGTTTGTTCTACACATACACATTTTCCAAGGTTTTGGCAGTTTTTTGGGATGCCTGTTAGAACCTGCACTTCACCTATTTTTATTATGCTTATTAGGAAATGATAATATTTTATATAATATATGTGTTACCATGCGTGGCAGGCACATGCGGCATCAGCTATCTTGAATTTCAGTGAGAATTGCACGCCTGAAATTTTGACGCCATACCTTGATGGAATCGTTACCAAATTACTTGTTCTTCTTCAGGTATACTACTCCCTCATCAGTCAAATATATTTTAGTGTCTTGAAGTATTATTTATGTGAACTAGTAGGACATATAATAATGATTTATTCTTATATTTTAGAATGGGAAGCAAATGGTGCAAGAGGGAGCATTGACAGCTTTAGCATCAGTAGCTGATTCATCGCAGGTTTGTCCATCGATAAGTTAGTTTAATTTCTTTCGTGTATAAGGGGGATGCAACATTATGTTTATGACATTTCTCAATAGCCCATGAGAGTTCATAGCTTTGTTAAATTTTGTTGTACTTGTCTTGCAGGAGCACTTCAAGAAATACTATGATGCAGTCATGCCATATCTGAAAGCTATTTTAATGAATGCGACTGATAAGTCCAATAGGATGCTTCGTGCGAAGTCCATGGAGTGTATAAGTCTGGTTGGAATGGCTGTGGGCAAGGATAAGTTCAGGGATGATGCAAAGCAGGTAATCCTTAATTTTGTTTTGCAACAACACACTTATGCTATATACATTTGTTTTGCTAATCTACCTGTTTATTGCTAGGTCATGGAAGTACTTATGAGTCTGCAAGGTACTACAATGGAAACTGATGATCCGATAACAAGCTACATGCTGCAGGTCCATACAAACCCTAGTGAATTAATCATTATGAATTCAAAACTTTTGTAACATCTGAGCCTTCATGTGACAGGCTTGGGCTAGGTTATGCAAATGTCTTGGGCAGGATTTTCTTCCTTACATGAGTGTTGTTATGCCACCACTGCTTCAGTCTGCTCAGCTGAAGCCTGATGTGACAATTACTTCAGCTGAATCAGATGATGATATAGAATCCGATGATGATAGGTTTGTGAATCTACTTCAATTGCTATGCTTATTTAGTATATCATCCTTTTTTATGTGGGAGAGGCGTAGTTATTTCGTTTTAGCTTCTCATCAACTCTGCAATGGTGTTCCTATCCTTTTCGCTCATGCAGCATTGAAACAATCACGCTTGGTGACAAAAGAATAGGTATCCGAACTAGTGTTCTAGAAGAAAAAGCAACAGCTTGCAACATGCTGTGTTGTTATGCTGATGAGCTCAAGGAGGGGTTCTTCCCGTGGATTGATCAGGTTTGATATCACGTACACATGCCAAATATCTAATTTTCTCAATTGCCACTCAATATCATATATTGGCGGTTGATTACATGCAGGTTGCTCCTACATTGGTTCCACTTCTTAAATTTTACTTCCATGAGGAAGTAAGGAGAGCTGCTGTTGCAGGTATTTTATTGTTCTACTGTGATCTTTTTATTGCCATATGGAGTTGCTTTGCTGAGGTATCCTTCCATATGCAGCCATGCCTGAACTACTGCGTTCGGCGAAATTGGCTGTTGAGAAGGGGCAGGCTCAAGGACGTGATGAATCTTATGTTAAACAATTATCCGACTACATAATTCCAGCTCTTGTTGAAGCGCTGCACAAGGTCTATGCCTAATCTTCTCTATACTTGTTGGTGTTTTTTTTTTTTCAATGCTAACAGCTGCTTTCTTTCAAACAATACAGGAACCAGAAACAGAAATGTGTTCCTCCATGCTTGATTCATTAAATGAGTGCATGCAGGTTTGTTCTCCTCCTATTATCACACTGTTTACTTACATCATAATAATTTGGACATATTGCACTTAATTGAGATTTTTATTTTGAATGGTATTGTTTATATGAAATTGTGATGTTTTTGGAGCATATTAAGGCTTGCCACATATGTATCTTAGAGAGAATTGTTTAATTGTAGAAACATATACCTTGTCCCTTTTCTTGTAGTTATCTGTTGGATGAACCATGTATGCCAATTTATTTTTCATGAATTTTGTTCCGGATGGAATATTGTTCAATCCTAAATCATTGTCAGTAGATAGTTGCTCCAAGAGTTAACTTCTTTCAAGGAATAGCGCGATGGTCACAGTACCTCCGCAAGTCCGCACCATGACACACCACCGTAGTTTTCACTAAGCCACAAACCACTTCTCAATGTCATGACGGACTTGTTTGATGTTAGCTTTGCAAAGTACTATGGGATTCATTACTATGCAGAAAAGACTGCTAATTTCCATCATTGATTATAAGCAGTCAATGACTTTTTCCATACTCATGGGAATTGTGGCTTTCATTGACACACAAAAGATGAAATTGCTGAGTTTGTCAATCAATGGAGTGTGTCAATCATTGACACACTCCGCACTGCCATGAAATACTTGACCATTCCTCAATTTTGAAAGGCGCCTTTTGATTGCTCACTGTACCTTTAATTGTGCAGCTCTCTGGTCGACTCCTTGATGAAAACCAAGTAAGAGCTGTTTCGGATGAGATCAAGAATGTTATTATTGCCAGCGCTACCAGGAAAAGGGAAAGGTCAGAGAGAACAAAGGCAGAAGATTTTGATGCTGATGAAGGAGAACTACTCAAGGAAGAGAATGAGCAAGAGGAGGAAGTGTTTGATCAGGTTTGTGTATCTTGACATGGCACGCCTTGGAATTTTATTTTCTCCCATCACATAATAGTAAAAGACTAACTGTGCCAGTTAAAATTTTTGAACTTTGGAAAGATGAATATTATATAATGGGCATAGGGAAACTGTTTGTGTTAGTACCTTTTCATTATACATGCAATTAATGCATTAGTAGCTTTCTTTTCTCTTCATACTAATAATGCCTTTTGTACTAGATGGAATAAACATTCTGAAAGTTGATTTTGTTTGCGGCTCTTTTTTTTTTAAAAAAAAATAATTTCCAGGTTGGAGAGTGTCTTGGTACTTTGATTAAAACCTTCAAAGCTTCCTTTTTGCCGTTCTTTGATGAACTCTCTGTATACATCACTCCAATGCTGGTAAGCCAATATACTCCTTCCTTTAATTGTGTATTTCAATTTGATTTACTTTTTTACACTTACAAGTTCCTTGTAAATTCCCACTTCAGTTCCTGTTTAGGCTTTCGAGCGTTTGAGCTGGCTGTGTTTTTTATGGCTACTGCTGGCTTCCTAGCTTCCTGCCGCCATTGTATTGCTGCCACTGAGTCCTGCAGCCACAGCCAGTAGCTGAGCAAGGCTTTAGTTCTCACTCAAGTTCCTTTCTAGTTCTCCCACTACATTAATTACCACATAGAGTTCACTGTCAAATGTTTGTAGTTTCTTGATTTGTGCTGTTAACACTTTAATACCACATCAACAGTAACAGCCAATCTCACTGCATGGCCAATTCTTTTTCCTCGCGTGTTATCAAGACTACTGGTTATTACTACTAGTGTGTTTAATAGTCTTGTTCTGTTGAGTTGTGCTATTCTTGTTTTGTTATTTACCCAATTCTTTTTTTTGTCATCTTTAATTTACAGGGAAAAGATAAGACTGCTGAAGAGAGAAGGATAGCCATCTGTATATTTGACGATATTGCAGAGCAATGTCGTGAATCTGCTCTTAAGTATGTTCTGCAAAGCTATTTGGTTGGATACCAGGCTTGTATTTGTAACTGAATTATGCCTCTCTCTGAGCAGGTATTATGATACATACCTACCTTTCTTGCTGGAGGCATCCAATGATGAGAATTCAGATGTCCGACAGGTCTTTATTTGTGTTTTCATGTCCCTTGATCCATATCCTATTGCAATATTTGGCCAAACAGGACATTGATGTTTCGCTGAACCTTTTAGGCTGCTGTATATGGAGTGGGTGTATGTGCTGAGTTTGGCGGTCATGTTTTTCGCCCTCTAGTTGGAGGTAGTTTCTCGCTTGAGCATACATCACTTTGTTGTACTTCTCCAGGCATTTTCAAATCCAGGCCACTAATTTGATGCTTTCAAAATCAGAGGCGTTATCAAAGCTGAACAATGTGATTACACATCCTGAAGCAAAGCATACAGATAATATTATGGCATATGACAATGCTGTTTCAGCGCTCGGTAAAATATGCCAATTCCATCGTGATGGTATTGATGCAGCTCAGGTATATGTTTAAGTCTTACATTCAGTCTGAGGCTAAAACAACTGTTGATTCTTTTGTTGTATTTTATATATTTGCTTTTCGTTTTCTACCTGGTTATATGCACTCCATGCATTAACTTGTGGGCTTTCAAGTGAATGCAAAGGAAAAACAAAAATACTTTCATTAATTGGAGAATGGATTTCTGCTGAAAGTCTTTTGCAGACAGACTAGGACAAACTTAATTGAAATATGACTTGTCCTCAATATTTCAAGTATTGCATCTGAGGATCAGAATTACAAAACTGAACAAATCCTGCTGAAAAGATTGTTGGATATGTGGAGCAGGAATTGCACATTAGTTGATTAGGTCCTAAAAATTTTATATGATTGTAACAGTGGTAAATCTTATGCTTAAATAGATTGCTTGACACCTTTACTTAAATCTGAACTGTTTCATCACATGTTAATCATGTGAGATCAACCCTTGGATATACTATAGATCAAGGTGTCCCTTATACTGCCAAGCAAGTCAGAGTTCCTGGTAGTCCTGGAACTGCCAAACAAGGAATTGGATCTGATTTTGCTCTCTTATACTTGACACCGTTAAAACTGCCAAACAAGTCAGTTCCTGACCATATTGTTACTGCCAAACAAGGTCTACCCAGTTGCATAAACTGTTGAAAAACTAGACAGGCTTGTGTGTGTATTTTTCAAATTGAATTTGGTCTGTTCCTGCTAGTATTGTCTTATGGAGTGATGGTTTTTGCCCACTCATCATTTGATCTTCCAAAGGGTCAGGAGAGAAACCAGCAGGGACATAGATCAGCTGAAACTGAGCCAACTACTAACCAGTGTACAAACAGTAGTTCTGCCATGTCCCTACTAGATTGAGTCTGACCTTTTTTTTGGTGCTTCAATATTGCTAGAAGATGCATTTTGTATGGTTCTCATGGTCTGTCCTGTCGTATTTATGCTTCTCAGATCATTCCTGCCTGGCTTAACTGCTTGCCTATAAAAGATGACAAGATTGAAGCAAAAGTTGTACACGATCAGCTTTCCTCAATGGTGGAGAGGTATTGCCTCTACTGGCAACATGTCAACAATAATATAGTTCTTGTGCAATTTATAATGACCTTGTGCCCTTGCCTGTGCAGATCAGACGCAGATATTATTGGTCCTCATAGCCAATATCTTCCTAAAATTGTTTCAATTTTTACAGAGGTAATTTCTGACTTGTTTCCAATATTGAGGTGTGGCCCCTTTAGCCAAAGAGAAACCTGGGCATCAAATGTGATTCTCAGTTCCTGGTTTAGTTTGGTTTTATGATGGTTTGTCTTGAACCGTTGTGTGTGTACTAATAGAATGGTAATCGAGGGCTGTTATTGCTAGCAGACAGTAGTTCAAGTTTTACCTGATCTTAAAGATCAAAACTATTATTTGTTGTTCTTTACTTTCATTTTTGACTCGTTAAAAAAGAAATCATAAATGGTTCTCATCTTCGGCTTTCTACTCCAGGTTATAGGCAGTGGAGCTGAACTTGCTACAGATGAAACAACCAAGCGGATGGTCAATCTTTTGAAGCGTTTCCAGCAGACTTTGCCACCAGATTTTCTTGCCTCAACGTTTTCCAGCTTGCAACCACAGCAGCAGCTTCTGCTGCAGTCCATTTTGTCGACATAGTTTTATTTTTGGGTTGCTGCAAGTTCAGATCTTGCTCTCCTTTCTTGATATATTTCATCATTGTTACTCTCAACCGATTCTTTGTGTTGAATCATTTGTGGGTGAGTTCATTTGTGAATGCGCATTGCTGGCTTAAAGAAATTGGAAGTTGCCATTTCATATGGTTTTGATGTAGAGTGTGTATATTATCTTGTATTCAGATATGGTTTTTGGACGTGTGCTGCATCAGAGGTTGTAAGTGAAATGGTGACATTTGTTGTCAGTTGAGCTGAACAGATGCTGCGCCAGTTTTGGTAATGGAATTTTCATATTTTTTGTGGGAATTTGCTTCGTGAAATTTTTACTCTACAAGTTGCCCCAGCCCCCCAGCCAATCATTGATTAGTCCCCAGCCAATGTTTCTTGACTAAATAAATGCCGAACCAAATATTTCAGTACAGTAGCTTTTTCCAGGTTATTCTTGAATTTGATCTACAGGGTTGCATGTTGCTGTACACCTTACACCGCACTGGCATTTTTTTTTCACTTTGTCCTCGTATGCCTGGGTATCTACGAATTCGTGAATCTGTGATCATGCGAAAGATTCGCATCATCTGGAAAGTTGTGTTCATCATTAACCCTAACGAGACTGGAAAACTGCGTTCATCATTAACCCTAACGAGACTGTTTATCTGCTAAGATTTTTGATCATGAGTAAATGCTACGAGTAATCCTTTCCAGCTAACTTGTTTTTCTGATATGCTTGTTTGCGTATGGTGCAACTTCTGGACAGTCCTTGTTTTGAGTTTTATCCTCAGCTAATCAAAAAAAACAACAGGGCAAGTTGCATATGCATGCGTCAACAGGTTCGAATCAACCAAAACAAAATACTCAAAAGGTTCCTTTCAGATAATCTTTCCTGTATCAAGGCTTGACATCAGAAGTTGAAATTTGAATTAGTCATGAGAGAATTAGCTCCTAAATCACAACTGGAATATGTCCATTTCCAAGTTCATGGCTGCTACCAGTACAAGACAAATCTTGAAGACTGGAATGAACTTAAACAAGAGCTGAGAAGATGCTCACTCTTGACCTCACCTGCTGCCCCAAAAGCGTTCTTTTGTCTTTTGCTTGGGGAAATAGTCCATCAGGCTCGACAAGAAATTGCACATTGACAGCGACAAAGATGGCATCTGCTTCGCTAAAAAAACACATCTTCATTGGGAAGAACCGATTAGAGTCATCCCGAATACAAAACAACAAAACATTATGAGTGCTCTAGCAGTGAGCCTATTGCTCATTTCAACAAGCAAGCTAATATTGAAAATTGAGGCATGGCAGGTGAATTTGACAAAACTCGCCTTTTTGATAGGTGAGGTTGGAATGGCCTTAAAAATTTAGAGGACTAACATGCTGCTCCATGACGATTACCTTTTCTTAGCAGACAACTGATGAGTGAAATACCTAGCGGCAACTAACAAACACATGTTTATTAATCCATGACGATTACCTTTTATATGCAATGCCTTTCTGTTCTTGAGTTCAAAAGAAAGACTTGTTCCGTTTAAGTAGTAGTGGTGTCGCTTTTGATATTAAGATTAAAGAAAGCTTTTGTACGTCTTCACGGTTGTTTAGCCTTTAGGGCATCTTTGAATTGTAGGATTGTGAAACCGGAGGAATAGGGCTATATAGAAAAAATTCCTATAGGATTTGAATCCTCCATAACAAGACTCCAAGGGTTATCACGTTTCTCATGTAAAACATGGTAACAATTTTCTTGCGAATCAGGAACTTCACTCTCAGTCCAATTAAAGATAATTACATTCTTGAACTAGACAATAACAAATGAAAATTGGTGCATGTTGCCTTAAGCATCGATGTCTAGTTCTCAGAACGTCTTGAACTTCTAACTCTCAGTACGACAGTACCCAGGTAACCACATACCAATAGGTTAGCACCTCTCGGTAACTCAGATAGCTAAACTTTTACAGTATAAATATTCATATTTTTTTTCGTGAATAGTATAAATATTGATGTTGTCTGATACTTTCTTAACGACCATAAAATCTCTCTTAGCTTTTACCAGCTACAAAACTGACATATCTTAGAAAACTAAAGATGCATTTGTTTGTATTTGTATCCCTCCGAGTATACTCGAAGAGGGTTCCAATTAGTGTTCCCCTGAACTAAGTACAGAGGTACAGATGGTAAGTGAAAAACTCTGGACTATCACTAATGTGAAATAATAACTTGATGTGCTGAAGTACTAAGGTTTCGTAGTTCGTACTGATATACTAATACAAAACAACAGTTTGGGACGGCTGTTGTGTCACACTTATCATGTATGATATTCTTTAATCCTTAGATCAGTAGTGTAGCCAAGATGCTCTCAAAATCGAAAGGTATCCAACAATGAATTAGCAGATAACGTCTGCCTCATCCAGTGAAGGAGGAAGACTTGGCTGATGGCGAAATTGTCAAATGATCTGACGATACAAAACCACAAGTTGAGCTGGGTTGATGAAAAGTTGATGTTTAACCGTTTGTATTTTCATTTTGATAGTCATCATGCTCTGAAATTCTGCCAAATGGCACCCTGTCATGCAGTGAAGACTTGGTCTCACGTTAGTGATTTTGGTTATATTGAATACATACCCACAAATTAGGGACGAACTGGTCTAACAAGTGGCCCAAAAGGTTTCAGTTAAGCTATTGTCTTCAGGAATAGACCATGTAATAAACATTAAGAAACGCAGACTCCTTGACTTTTGCTTCCAAGTTAATGTGGGGGCATGTTCATTCTAATTCCTATTGATTATCATAATTTATTTCTCACATGCATATAAAGTTTAGGAGACAGTGGAAAAACAAATTAGATATATTGACCTAAAGCAAAATGAATATGATCAATATACTTTACAAATAATTGACTTAACTCAGTATAAGATATCTTCATATATATTGGACAACTTCATCCAATCACTAAACAGATCAATGAATCATGCTATTGTCTTAAGAATCAGAATCACAGAAAATACAAAGGTCAAATATAGTGGTGATGCACTACAAGTCTACAAAGCACCCAAAATCGTTGATTCCACATCAACATGAACCAGAGAATTACAGAAACAGGGAAGCCACTCCCTTTGCTTTTAGTTAAGTTTCTCACCGACAATACACGAAACAAAACAAAAACATCCCAACAAAGTTGCCTTATGTAACTACGTGCAAACATACACTTCATTTTCCATGGACACCGGTAACATACAGAAATGACATGATCATATAATTCAAAACAATTCCTAAGTGGACCATGATTTGACCAACCCTGAAAGACCAAAACTGAAACTCTGAAAGTAACCCCACAGGAGCACTACCATTGGCAAAGCCATCACTACAATATTTCTCACAAATCCTCTATAAATTCTCACCTCTGCCAAATGCCAACCATCAAGCCATCCATCAAGCACAGAACCATCACTACACACTTGACAGACAGACACCTGTCTCTCCTACCTCTCTCAATTCCCAAACCAAAGCATCAAAAAAACCAAGTACAATCGTAACCAAAACCCAAGCTTGACACACATGGAGCTCAACTTCCAAGCGCAAAATCCGGTGTTCCAGCTGCAAGACTACTGCTACTACTACAGCCAAGAAGGATCGGCGGCGGCGGCGGCGGCGGCGGCGGCGGCGGCGAAGCCGACGAAGCCGCGGGGGAGGAAGAAGGGGAGCACGAGCCACAGCAAGTTCGTCGGCGTCCGGCAGCGGCCGTCGGGGCGGTGGGTCGCCGAGATCAAGGACACGACGCAGAAGATCCGCATGTGGCTCGGAACCTTCGAGACCGCCGAGTCCGCCGCCCGCGCCTACGACGAGGCCGCCCGTCTCCTCCGCGGCGCCGAGGCTCGCACCAATTTTGCCCCTCGCATCTCGCCGGATTGCCCCCTCGCCGTCCGCATCCGCGGCCTCCTCCACCACAAGAAGCTCAAGAAGGCCAAGTCCGCCGCCGTTGCCGCCAAGAAACCGGCCACTCCGATGAACACGATCGCGAGCAATTGCAATACTCCGACGAACACAATCACGAGCAATTGCAATAGCAGCAGCAGCATGGATAGCTGCGATGGCGCGGGGAAGCAAGGCGGCGGCGGCGGCGGCGGCGAGATGGGATTTGGTGAGACGGGTGTCGAGGAGTTCGATTCATGGGTGTTCGACACGGCGGCGTTCGTGCAGTTCCCGCCGGGGCTGGACTGCTTCGCGGCGGTGGATGCCGTGACGCCGCCACCAACGGCGGCGTCGCCGGAGGACGAGTCGAGCGCCGGCACGCCGGCGGAGATGGCGGCGGAGTTCGAGCGGATAAAGGTGGAGCGGCGGATCTCGGCGTCGCTGTACGCCATGAACGGCCTGCAGGAGTACTTCGACAAGGTGTTCGACGCGTCCTCCTGCGATCCGTTCTGGGATCTCTCGCCATTGTGCCATTAGCGTTTGTGTACGTGTGTGTGTGTGTGTGACTCTGTTCCGGCCGCCATCGTCGTCGTCGGCGGCGGCGGTGGCCGGAGCGTGTGCGTCCGTCGCCGTCGTCGTTCTTGCTCTTTTTTGCCTCCTGGATCAGCAGCTGTAACCGTGCATGTCAGTGTAAGCTCAATTGGGTTTTTTTTGGTGCAGCCAGGCAGTGCAGTTCAAAGAGGAAGATGATTCTACTCGTATCGTTGCCATTTTTTTCTTCTGTGGAATTTGAGTTGATTTTTGCATTTTAGGATAGATTAGTGTTTCGGTGCAGTGAGTTTTGAGTTGTTTGTTCTGTATGTAAAACCAAATTCAGATGTAGCGTCTTTCAAATGTTGAGCTGTTGAGATTGAACTCGGATGACGAAAACCAAATTCAGATCTTTTCCATTAAAGTATGGATGTTAAGTGCAATGCAGATACTAATAAATTTTGAGAAAGTATATTTGTGCAATAACAACTAATAAAAGTTGAAATATTTTAGCGCCAACCCAAAATTTGAGCCAAAATGTATCGTTAGTTTCTCGTTTCAAAACCCTGCCAAATCTTTTGGCTGTTCCTGATATTCTATAATGAACTTCTTCAGTCCCAACCGGGACTCTGGGAGGAAACTAATGATAAAGTTATCAGGTCGGTCCAAAAGATCAGTTTTAGCACAATTATTGTCGAATCTACCATCTGGCGGAACAGCAATAGAGAAGAAGAAATACTGCTGCTGCTTACGACGCTGGCACATACAAACGCACGCATCAAGACAAGAAGGGGAGGGATTTTCTAGGGCAATGGGCAGCAAAAAGCCACAGAACACCAGGACGAGCTTAGTAAATTCAGTAAAGAAGGCAGCATCACCAGATTAGCAGGTGAAAACTGAAAAGCGCTCAAATACTTTTATTACTCCGCATAAACCTGTAAGTTGATGACTCGAATCTGCTGCTAGTAATTTGAAGCAACGCATTGGGTATTTGAGATAGAGCAAGGGGATTTGCTTATGTTTTATGACTTTGTGTTCTTGTTTAACAAGCCAGAACTCAGCAAAAAATGACAAATGTACACTTTTTTTTTAATCCAAGGCAAGTGTACAGTCGTATCTGTATAGAAAACTGTGGAGTTGTGGGAATAGGACGACAAAGGATCAGTTGCTCTAACCACCATAGTATGAGCCTTTCATTTGATCCACCTTGTCAGCTAATCTCTCTTTTGTTTTCTTTCGAAAGGGTATCAGCTAATCTTGATTGCTAGGGAAAGGGAAGGAATTGCCGGAGGGATGCTTTGAGGCCCAATAAGTATTTCGGTGTCGAGACGAGCCGTGGCTTGGATTACGACGTGGTTAGGCTGGCCCAAAGTACACAGCAGCTGCTTAGTTACACAATCAGGCACTCGGGCCGGCTCGGATGCGGACACTTGGGCTAAGTGGGTCGTCCTCGCAATTGGCAAGCTCACGCACGCAGCAGGCCCAACTCCTCCGGCTTCCGCCTCCGAGCGGCTGTCTTATTTATCAAGTTGTGAACTTTAGAACTAATAATCCTTGTAGTTTTGTTGCGACGAGCTTTCGATCACTGCAAACAGCGACCAACACAATGAACGTCCCGGTCAACCGTATTGTATTGCCTTGCTTCATTCGGAACATCTAGGATTGTCGTAATTCCAAGGCTTAATGAAATTGATGAGCATACCACTGTCACCGCTAAGCGCTGTGCCGAAGAATTGATGCTTTTGTGCATATTGATCCAACAACCTCTCTTCTCGTCAAATTATAAGAGACATAGGAGCCGTGCTCTTAGACCGATGTACTCCTCCGGTCATTAATATATGACGTTTTTAACACTAATTTCAGTGTTAAAAACATCATATATTAAAATACGGAGGGAGTAATAGTTAGTTGTCTATAGTTTTCCCATCTCTACCCCGGTATATTCTCATACACCATTGTAACTTATATGATTATGGCAATAAAGTTCAGGCTGACTAAGGCCCACCGTAGTTTTCATAAAAATAGTACTTCACCTGAGAGCTTCGATTGCACAACAAAAATGGAGTAACCGGTATTACCAAGTGACTATAAAAGACTAAACCGGAGTCCTGGAGTTGGAAGGCTTCAACGTAGAGATGGCAATGGGGGCCTCGTTCTCCGTTTATCCGTGAGGAATTCCTCCATTAGAGGTAGGGGATGGTAGTGAGTTTGTACCCATAAAAATTTGTTTGGGGAAAAATCCATCCTCATAGGGTATGGCAGGGGTAGGGATGGTCTCTCATCTTCCATCCCCGTCTCCCGCGGAGAGCCGTCTTAGTAGTGTAAGGATATGTTAAATACAAATATTTTATATATGAAGGTTTAAATTTGTATAATTTAACCTTGATGAATGATTATTTTGTGTTTTTATTGTCACATGATTAGTCAATACATGTTGATATATTACATAATCATATAAAATATTAATTAATATGTTGTAATATATATAATTTGATGCGCATAACTTATTTTAGACGGAGGACAGCGGCACCGTGGAGATTTTTTCCTGTGCAGGGATCTGGGTTGGTGGAAACCCCAACACCCCACCACACCACACCTCCAGCGTGTTTCGTGGGGGCGGGGATGCGAGTGTCTCCCTGGCGGGGCATTTCCCATTGCCATCTCTATTTCAACATGGCCTGTTTGAAAGCATATCTAGGCTAACAAGTCCACCCATCTTACCAAGCTATCCACTGGCGTGGCGCCATTCAGCCGCCAGGTCGCTTGGCTCCAAACTCTGTGCGAATCAACTAGCACCCTATTCACAACTTTGATACTAGCTTGAGTACAGGCATATGGAGACACCGCATTTGGACAAAGCAATGGAATATCACCGGCCATCTCTTGCTGTTTCTGCTTGCTAATCAGTCCATGGACCGATCAGCGTGGCTCGCTCATGCCTCTGTCCTGTGAACGTAGGGGTCCAAGTTGCTGACAATGCTGAGCGCTTTGCTCGAGCTCAGATCTGTTGTAGTCCTTCAATCAGCACCCAGTTTTGCATTATTGATCCTATCTTGTGAGAGTAACAGATATTCAGAACCTACTACTTACTCCCTCCGTCCCAAAATAAAACCAACTTCTAGACTAGAAGTTGATTTATTTTGGAACGAGTCTAGAAGTTGGTTTATTTTGGAACGGAGAGAGTAAAACGGTAGATGCTGCCATCAAGTGTTCTATTTCAGCATTTCATGCTTCCACAGTTGACATTATAGTTAAGGTATAAACGTGTAGTGAACAGAGATCAATAGAAAGCAACCATAGCTCCATTGGACAATGCATCTGAGGGCATACATATTTGCAATTCAGCTAAGAATGGCATATATACCAAGTTTGGGGCGATAATGGCACAGCAAAATGGGAAGATATGAACAATCATGGCCGACAGGGGGCTAACAACAGTTTAGCACGGTACAAAAGTAAACACACATAACAGCAATATGCAATGCAATGAAACCGAGTATACTGAACAAGCCAATCATTAACCAGAGAACTACTTATTAACCAGCTATTAATAGTCTTCTCCATCATCGCCCTCATCGTCTGCACCCTCGGCACCGACTTCTTCGTAGTCCTTCTCAAGGGCAGCCAAATCCTCACGGGCTTCTGAGAATTCACCTTCTTCCATTCCCTCACCGACGTACCAGTGCACAAATGCACGCTTAGCATACATCAAGTCGAACTTGTGGTCAATACGTGAGAAAACCTCCGCAACAGCAGTGTTGTTGCTGATCATGCAGACTGCACGCTGAACCTTAGCCAGGTCACCTCCTGGGACAACAGAGGGTGGCTGGTAGTTGATGCCACACTTGAATCCAGTAGGACACCTTTGTGGAGGGGAAACATTAATCAGTCAGTTAGCCAATCAGGTGTTGATAAACAAATGGATAGGTTGCCTGTGATAAAAATAAGTGCAACTAAAATTGTGATAAAGACAGCTTACCAGTCAACAAACTGGACAGTTCTCTTGGTCTTGATGGTTGCAACTGCGGCATTGACATCCTTGGGAACAACATCACCACGGTACATCAAACAGCAAGCCATGTATTTCCCATGCCTTGGGTCGCACTTGGCCATCATGCTTGAGGGCTCAAAGACGGCATTGGTGATTTCAGGCACAGAAAGCTGCTCATGGTAAGCCTTCTCAGCAGAGATAACAGGGGCATAGGATGAAAGCATGAAATGGATGCGAGGGTATGGGACAAGGTTGGTCTGGAACTCGGTGACATCCACATTGATAGCACCATCAAACCTCAGGGAGGTAGTCAGTGAAGATATGATCTGTGAGATAAGCCTGTTCAGGTTGGTGTAGGTTGGCCTCTCGATGTCAAGAGATCTCCGGCATATGTCATAGATAGCCTCGTTGTCTAGGAG
Source organism: Leersia perrieri (assembly GCA_000325765.3). Taxonomy (NCBI): domain Eukaryota; kingdom Viridiplantae; phylum Streptophyta; class Magnoliopsida; order Poales; family Poaceae; genus Leersia; species Leersia perrieri. The sequence continues at coordinate 17,289,997 of CM002485.1, read as the reverse complement.
AACTGCCACGTCAGTGTGCTCAAGCAAGGAGTGGGTGGAGAGGACACTGTTGTATGGCTCTACAACAGCTGTTGAAACCTGCGAACCAGAGTGGCATAAGTTGAAAAGATAATGACATGTTGAACTTTAAATAATTGACAACTCTACCCATATTGTCCCCACAACAGCTAAGATGCATCAAACCTACTCATCACATGAACAGGCTAAAAGGCCCACGTCACATGGAAGGCAGTACACCACACTATAGGATAACGCTGGTTCATGCGATGCATGGTATCACAGACTTCATGAAGAAGGCCAATATAGTCCATGAAAAGTTCACTAAAGTGTCTAAATAAGATAAAAATATTAAATAGCCATATAAGCAGATCCCCCAGCCAGTCAAGCACTTTGTTTAGTCCACATACTAATTAGAGAATGGCTGGCAGACCCAATAATCAATATCTGCCGTGCACAGTTCACAAGATCAAGAAAAAAAAAAGGCCCAAAGAACATGACCCATATCTAAGCAGGTGTGCAAATATATTAATTCTACACCAGCATGAGCATTTCATGTTTCCATGGCACTGTATAAATCATTCTGTATCTTTTTTCTCAGAGCATCAGCGAACATGGACCAGATTAAAAATTATACCTGGGGGGAAGGGTAAATGGTGAAACCAAGCTTGGACTTCTTTCCGTAATCAACAGAGAGGCGCTCCAACAGCAGAGAACCAAGTCCTGATCCAGTTCCACCACCAACAGCATTGAACACCAAGAATCCCTGCAGCCCAGTGCAGTTGTCTGCCAACTTGCGCACACGGTCCAAGCATAGATCTACGATCTCCTTTCCAACTGCGTACCACAAACAATGAGAACAAGACACATTCACAGTTGCAACAGAATAATACTCGTCAAATTCTAAGCTTAATTACCAGTGTAATGTCCACGGGCGAAGTTGTTAGCGGCATCCTCCTTCCCAGAGATGAGCTGCTCCGGGTGGAAGAGCTGGCGGTAGGAGCCGGTGCGCACCTCGTCAATGACAGTGGGCTCCAGGTCGACAAAGATGGCCCTGGGCACATGCTTGCCAGCGCCGGTCTCACTGAAGAAAGTGTTGAACGCATCATGGGCGACTCCAACCGATGTGTCACTGCACATAGAGCAAACAACACAATGTTCAGAGCTGCACCGATGAATTCCAATCATTAGCCTATGCAGCAGTAACAACTAAATTACAGTCTACCAGGACTGCCTACTAAAAGTGAGCTATAAACCTACAACAAAGATAGTCTAATGGAATCTAATTACCAGACAAGGTAGCATTAGCACAATTGTTTATGTGTACTCCGTATGTACATAATCTAACCCGTTCTTACATAATACAAGTAACCAACAAAAACAAATCCTCCTCGATAAGGGAGGATGCCTCTTTTAATAGTGACAAATTAAACTCTGCAATCTAGGACGATCTGCGTGCTCAGTCTGACACTCAGAGCTTCTATGTGACATTATTTATTAAGCATCACCTCCGAGTAAATTCAGATCTAGAACCGGAAACTCCCAATTGTCAACATGCAACTGCACGCCAATTTAGAATCTACCCAAGAAAACCTAACGCATTCTTGTTCCCAAACAAATTTACCAAGAAATTTAGTAAATACGAAAAACTACGGCGAAATTTTCCTTCATCCGATACGTACGCTCCTCGTCCTGTCTTTGCAATCCCTCACCAACCGGCAAGGAGATGCGCCAACCAACAAGAAGATTCTGCCAAAACGATGTAACAGGGTCCAAACGACAAGTACAAACGAAAGGCAACACCCTCATAGTTCACTCCGCCGAACCAAGCAATTATTTCAAAAAAAAAAAAACACAGGAAAAAAACAAATCCGCATTTCGACGCAGCTCAACTGGCGCTACGAGATCAACAACCTAGAAATGCGCTTTCGAGATCAGGAACAAGGAATGCATCCGCGGATCAAGAGCGCGCGCGGGTGGGGAAAAAAAAAAGGGGGATCGTCGTCACCTGGGCATGGTGCCATCGGGCTCGATGCCGTGCTCGAGGCAGTAGAGCTCCCAGCACGCGTTGCCGACCTGGATCCCGGCCTGGCCGATGTGGATGCTGATGATCTCTCTCATCTTCTCCTACCTCCTCTCCTCTCCTCCCCTTCCCCTCTCCTCTCGATTCGTTTCCTTTGGTCTAAAGAGCGGCCTCTTCTTTCTCTCTCTCTCTCTCTTCCTTCCAAAATGTGAGAGATCGGGAGATAAAAGGGCGGAGGAGAGAGAAAGGGGGGAAGGTGGGAGGAGTGGTGGACCGGGACCACGGTCCGTGAGCTTGGTTTCTGCCTTTCTGGACGCCGTGGTGAGTTGCTTTAACGTGAACCCGTGCTCCCTGGACTTGGTTCACTGTGGGCCGGCGTGAGGGAACGGACAGGAGCGGAGGACCGGAGCAGGTTATTTGTTTGCAAATGGAACCGTTTCTTTCCAGCTTGTTTTAAAATGACTTAAAAAAGATTTCATAACTTATTTCAGCAGGTGCTATACTTATGACCATACAATTTATTGGCTACACAGAATACAAACTGATTACTTGTGTTCTTTATTTTGTTCTGTGAACACGATTAATACAATGCTCAAATTAAAAACAATGACACGAGTCTATATAAAAGAATCTCGAAGAAGTAATTGGCTAGCAGACTAAGCCCCTGTTTAATATGGCTGGCAGTGACGAGATTACTTATGTCACTCTTCTAACATATGTATTATTTAACATTGCTTAGATATTTTTTTTATCTATTGTGAATTCTTTAAATGCAGCTATACCTTAACTGCCTTTGGTAGCCATAAATCAACAAATTCATGAAAAATTTGTGGCTAGTTGCGATGCAACCGCAAATAGTATAGGCGACGAGGCTCGTAAACAGTACTCTACCATTTGCCTATTCTTTTTTAAAAGAATAAATTTCACTATAGACTTATTTTTGTTACCGGTGTTTCACTTTGGACTATTTTTTTTGCCAAAATTTTTACTTTGGACTAGGTCTTGACACTCTATGTTGCAGTTTGGATCGGCTACTAGGTAGAGACAACACCATAGCCTGTTTGCTGCATGCCCATGCCTGCCTCCCGTTCATGCATCACCACAACTCGCCAGCAAGCCCCCAAAACTTGCCACTGCACTAATACGCATTAATTTGCTCAGTGCACTACTTTTTTACTCTCCATTTCACGGGAATGGCCATAAAATCTCCATTCTCCACGGCATCAAGACTCCATTTCACAGGAAGGAGGATTAGGAATTGGGAGGGGCAGGGGAGGACTGACCGTCTGACCGCCAGAGAGGGTGCCGATCGACACGAAGAAGTGCAAGGGGATCACCGATCTAGGAGCAAGAAGGGAGGAAAAATACAAGGATGGCTCTTAATTTGGCTGACATATAGACCTAGAGTCTAAATTGCACAATTTTGCAATAAAACCTAGTACAAAGTGAAAATATTTATTAAGACCTAGACCATTGTGAAACCTAGGTAAGAAAATATGGTCCAACTTGAAATTTACTCTTTTTAAAAACAACACAACCCGAGCCCGTGTTTTTAAGAGAAGTAGTGTCAAGTGGTGTTTAACCTTATTGCTCGGGGCTAGCAAACTCTACAACATCGTACAGTGAGAGTAGTTCTTATATATTTTATTATTATTAGTTTAAAAAACCACTCTTTAGTATTTGTTCTTTATTATATGATAAACAATAGGGAAAATATCTATACATGATTGTTTGTATTTATAGAAGCAAAAGCTAAAAGATTGTAGTCGTGTATGAAAATATAAATATATTTATCAATACAAGAACTATCAACTTCAATTATATCTATAAAATCTAGCTTGGCACAAAATTTATACGTGAAAAATCTCCTAGTTAACTTTAGAAGAAAAAAAGACAATAAACATAGATTATGTATCGCTTATACAGTGTAACGATTATCTTTTGCAATATAAAGATATAGGACAACCATCATTTATTTTTGGGGCTTGCTTATTTAAGATTAGTTGCACTTTATAAGTTGATGGCACGTGACAAAATTGATGAAATATAATTGTAGGGCAAATTTTTTATAGTGATTAGTCAATTAGTTTTACCTACATCTGCATATGCTAGGTGCCTACATTTATACAACTGTGATTTTGGCGCATGCAGCCGCCGGTGGATCAACCGATCAGAACATTTTCAATGTCTCCAAACCTGAATACTAATAAATACGAAAAATTCCAATCAAAATCTAAAATTAGGTAGTAAAAATAAAAAAAATGTTGTGTTTAGAAGCTAAAGCTCGTACGAATGTGCGCTTTGGGCATGTTCGGTTGCCATTTTTGTGGTAGCAATGACAACTACTTAAATAGTGCCCAAACATATTTTGGATATTGCTGCTTGCAGCAACATTGTTGCCCTGTTCCGCTAACTGGGTTAGGCTGAAAATGGCTGAGCTAAATTGATTTTTATACAGGAGTTGGCTGGGCTGAATGATTTTTTTTTAAGAGCTGGCTGGACTGGCTGGAGCTAGCCAGCCAGTTGAACGGGGCATGTGACTGTAATGCATATGGTTGCCGGAAGCAACCTTTATTTTTTTTAAGTACTAACTCCGTCTCAAAATATAACTGCTTTTAGTTATAAACTTAGACAGGGACAGGGAGAGAGTAACACGCTAATACACCCCGGGACAGGGCAATTGGAAATGAGATTCCCAGTCTCACGATTTTTACATAAGGGTCGTAGACGGGATATGCATTTAGGCCAAACGGGCTGTCCACGAGACCACGACCATGCGAGTCCATGATCACTGCCTACGTACGGACGCTGGCCCCGTGAATCGCCCGCTTCCACCTGGCCCCACCCCCTCACCTGCGTCGGTCGGCCGGCCCGTCCCCATCCTCGCACGCAGCAAAAATATCTCCCCAGCCACCGTGACACAGTCAAGTCAGTCTCTCACCAGTTTGTTTCTTCTGTAACAGTTCGATCGTTCCACCAAGAACCCAGTGCATGGAAGACGGAACCCGGGTTCCCCATGGCCTCGCTGCGTCAGGCAGGCACGTGGGGCAAGCCGCTCAAGTGAGCTGTCCCTCTCATGTGCCGTCTCGACGCCTAGCCATTCCACACCACTGCCACTGCCAGCCTGCGTCCGTCGCGCGGCCGGCTCATCTGCACAAAACACAACTCGACGCCCGTCTCACGGTCTCACCGCGGTGCGCCGATCTGATAGTGATACGGTGAATTTACTTGTACAAGACCGTGATTTCATACCGATTTCTGCAGCCGAGCACGGGGAGCTGATGAGTTTGTGAGTTGTGACGACGAGAGAAGCCGGGGATTTGTTTTTTTGACGATCGGTACGGATGGCGAGCCGCCACCAACCGGTGGCGCAGTGGCGGCGGGTCCCTGCGTGCGCCTCGCGCGAGCTTACCTGTTACCGGACACACCACCATCAATCATCGTCATCGTCACGCTAAAACTAATCATGGCCGCCGGTGGACGGTCGCCAGCACGTACAGCTACGATCCAGCCGAGACCAAACGGGAAAACCTCATCGTTGCGGGCGATGATCCCAGCACAAACAGTAGGATGGTTATGATGAGTGATCACATCGATCGTACGTGTGCGTACGGGAACTTAAATGAATGAACATACTAACGAGTAGTAGTAGTGGCTAATTGCATCGTACTACAGTATAGGAACATACTGATATTAGCCGTACTACGAGAATTAGTTCTTCAGTATACAGTGCTAATCTGCTACTAGTAGTGTGAGTGTCAGTGTGGAATGTCCATGTCTGTCTCTATCTACAGGATCTGAAGCTGTCGCGCTGGCAGTAGGAGTATTGAATTGTGATGGCTACTAGTAGGAATATTATTTTGAGCCAGGCTGAAGCTTAATCACAGTATGACCGATCTGTTCATGCATGTAATTAGTACAGATGACAGTGAGGCTGCCACGAGTGACAGACAGACAGCTCCAGAGGCTTCTTCATCTCCAAACCTGCTCTGCAATGCAACCTCGATTATTCGTTTGTTCTTCTCCTCTTCCCTGGCCCTGTCCAACTCCAACCTACCGCTTTCTTCTTTTCCCAAAGGTTCTCCGAATGGATCGATTATTGCAGCAGACCAGACTAACAAGAGTACTTAACGCTGCAAATTGCCAGGGATGATGCAGTAGCTAACAAACAATCTGATTATCGTCTGGTGGCCATGATTAGCAAGCAAAGCTAACAAAACAAAGCATGAGAGGGGCCTAATTGATCAGGAGAGGATTAGATGAGATGAGATTCCTTGCCCTTGTTTAAGCAGGGGACGGATCAGTGTAGGGGCCACGCCGTCGTCGTCTCCACTGTCCAGTGTCCACTCGTAGCATCTGGCTGGCTGGCTGGCAGGTTGTGATCTGGTCGAGTGGATTTTTAGCCGGTTTTGCTCCTGTAGCTCGAAGCTTTGATGGTGTGGAGTTACCGAGAGAGGGGGCTTGGCACCTTGCAGTTATGGGCAAACAGTGGCCCATATGCCGATGTGCCATATGAGACACGGCTACGTGTTGGAGTTGGATCTTTAGTAGTAGTAACCCCTTGGCAAGCTGGCACGTCTCGGCTCCATTTTAGTAGGCTTATTGGTACAGGACTACTGGACTAGTTGTATGAATCGCTGCAACCAGAAAATTATAAGTTTTGGGTTGGGCTTGCCGTGTGCACTGGGCCTCTAAGTTGGCTAGTCCAATTAGACCCAACAATTACCTTCATTATCTGCTTGGCTCGTACGGTTCTTGAACTTGCGGCCTAATTATCCACGTGCGTGTGTCCTCACGTGACACGACGACGGCACGCGCACGAGTAAGGCGTAAGCGTAACCTATATATCCCTTTTCCCTGCTTGCACCGAAAGAAAAAGCATTGCCGGCACGCGCACGAGTAAGACGTAAGCGTAACCTATATATCCCTTTTCCCTGCAATCACCGAAAGAAAAAGCTTTGCCTCCACAACAACGATGAGGACGGATGAGGCAGACGCCGACGAGTTCGTGCTCGTCGCCGACGCATACACCGCTTCATACCGCGACCACGAGCCGCGCGTCCGCGTTCTTGCCGGCGGCTACAGCGACGAGTCCATCGACGCGAACTACTTCGCCGCCGCAAAGCCGCACGACGCTTACGATAACGACGAGGTGGAGGAGGCAGTAGCCGCGAACGCCAGCGACGTGGAATCGGGCGACGCAGATGACGATGACGAAGTGGTGATTGTGGAGGAGCAAGAGCAGACGGAAGGCGATCACGGGTGGCAGCAGCATGCCGTCGGGGTGCTCTGCTCCGTTGGACTCGCGGCCGCCACCGCCGCCGGCATGGCCCTTCTGCTCGGCGGCGGCGGCGGCCACGGCCGTCACAAACCGATGGATGCCGTCAAATTCCGCGTCGCCGGAGATTACAAGGTGCAGATCGAATTCTCGCGGATTGCTAAATGCCAACCATGAATCGTCATTCGTCAACGAGCGTAACAAAACTTTTCCCGCATACGTGGCAAGGCGGTTGCACGAGATCACGTTGTCAATGTCACCTCTTCACGTTTTTTTTTTCACTTCACGTTTTGTATGCAGGCGGCCAAGGTTTCGGCGAGGAGAGACGCGAGGGTCGACCAGGGCATATCGGTGGCGCCGGCTGTCATCTCGTTCGCGGGTTGCAAGACTTGAAACGAAGGGAAGATGTTCTGACGGGATCCTGCCCGACCTGCCGGTGCGGAAGGCAGATCCTTTGCAACGAGATAAAATTCGTCGACATGATGGAAACAGAGTAATCACCGAGGTCTATCGTCTATGGTAGAGACTGTGTTTTCAGCTACTGTAACCAAATCCTTTTTTTTAATATTAACTAGTTCTTTATCATGAGATTAGTACTAGTATTTTCGAATTAGGGATAGTTTGAGCCGGGGGATAATCGTTAGTGAGAAAGGTAAAGCAAGCATTTACATTCACAATTTACTTGAAAACACACAAAAACAACCTGCATTTTAAAACACAAACAACGATACCATTCAATAGTTAGCAGGTACTACTTGCTGATTTTTTTCTGAAGGATTAATGAGAAAATAATTGCTAAAAAGTAGAAACAGAAACAGAAATAAATTTTCTAGCTGTGTACAGTGCAACCACCAACCAGGGAGACGAAAACGTCATCCTATCCCCATCCTCCATCAGGAGATCATCCGGAGTTTGCGAGCCAAGAACAGATCTCCCGTTGAAAACGAAACGAAATCCATGTTTGAAACTAGTCGGCTTCATACTTGAGCATAACTCCATTAAACCCTGCAGCTCGTCTGTTCTTCGTAGGGTGTGTGTGTGTGCTGGATGTTCTTAGCCAATATTGCACACTTGATGGTAACGAACATGCTCCTTTTGTTCACAGTGGTCACCGGCGAGAGGCTGATCAGATCACCGTCCTCCATCTTGTTATCCGCCGGCGTATTCTTGCCTACAATCTGCCTGCCACAGTACACGACCTCGCACTTGCGGTGCTCGCAGTGAGAGGTGGGCACCATGGCATGACAGAAATCAACCAGATCTTGCAGTTTGTCTGTCCTGCGCATGGTGCGGGTGACACTGCGCCCACATTTACCCTTCATCTTGAGGGTGACGAACATGCTCGGCTTGCTGATCGGAACAAAGGTGATCTCAGCCCCGTCTTCCATTTCATAGTTCCCCGGCGGCAGCTCACCATTGAGATTTCTCCCCTGGTACATAAAAAACCTCTCTTTCTGCGCAGTAGAGGGCAACATGGCAAAGTACAGATCGAACAAGACGTTCAGCTTGTCAAATCTACTCATGGTGCGCGCGACGGTGAGCCCTTTGTTGTCCTTGACGCTGAGGGCGACGATCAAGTTAATAAAACGAGAATAGAAGGTAATCTCATCACCGTCCTCCATGTCGTAGTCCGCCGGCGTCTGGTCGTCTTTAACCCTCCTGCCGTAATACATGAAATCACCTGTGGGCGGCCAGCGGCAGCTGGTGCACAAGTACGCAGCAACGGACGGCGGCAACGGCATCATGGCGAGGTAGAAATCGGTCAGGTCGCGCATCTTGTCCGTCGTGCGCATCGTGCGGGTGATCCTGACGCCTTCTCTGTCCTTCACTGTGAGGGTGATGAGCTTTCCCTTCTCGGCCTCACCTCCTACCGCCGACATGCTTGATCAACGTCAGATCCTCAGAGGAGGATGAGATTGATGCGTGTTGTTTGAGTGTAAGTATGGTTGAGGAGTAGCACGAGTATATCTTGGCGCTGCGTGGGCATGGGATTATATAGAATGATCACCATGCTGTTTCTTCAGATCAGCGCGTTGGGGATTTGCATCGTCGTGCCGCATTGCTGGGCGTTTCGATTGCTGTTCCACTTCCACCGCTACTATACTTTGAACAGAACGGCCGCGCTCTTGATCGATAATGCGCATCTCGTAATGATGACGCGTGATTGCGTGGGGGATTGTGACTTGCATGCAGCATCAATTTTGGGGATTGGAGGGACGGGAGCAGAATCCAATCCGGATTCACTGGCTTTGTTCACAAAAGTCTTGAGATACAGTATCAAATACTATAGCAACAGTAGAAAACAATAATAGAAAAGAAAATTTATTGTGCACATGCACTGTTCACCATTACTGCAGCGATCAATCTCGGACTTTCGTTGCAAATCGAACGACTAAAAATACCCTAAAAAGTCACAATACTGTTCATCCATCACTTTTTTTTAGGGAAGTTAGAGAATCCTATTTGACTGACTTGGCTTGCGTGCACATAGACTCCCGTTCAGCACTTAGATGGAGATGGGCGCGGCTGCGTACATGGCCAGGTAGGGCTAGTGTGTTCTCTAGGATGCTTCGCAAGAAGAGAGAGGTTTCTATAAACAAAACGGTGTTGGGTTTTTTTTACTAGCCCATGTACATAGTTTGTATTTTTCTCTATCTATATAAATTAAAACTGAAATAATTACTTTCAGGGGAGCCTCAAGAAGGCACACTACGATAATTGTCATAATTCACTTAGCACTTGTAGAAAAAGTTTTGTACAGGTGGTAAGAAACTCATTTACATTGGCGTTTTCCAAATCGCCTACACGTTGCAGGCGATATCCTTTAAAGCTAAAGCTAGAGAGGGGAAGAGAGCTAGGGCAAATTGGCCTTAGACCCCTCATTTTAAAGTGGCATTTTGTAGCCTATTGAAGTGATTGTGCTTCACCAAAACTAGTTGACTAAATTTCACAAAACTACACATATTTTGAATAAACTATCAAAATACTACGATTTAAGATGTTGTATTACAAACTATTGATTTAACATCCAATTTCTTATAAAACTACAGATTAGCAAATTGTAATTGGATCGACCACTCACATGCTCGACATGGCATATTGACATGGTATACTGCGCGTAGGATTAGAAGGTGAGAAACAACACATGGCTTGTCGTCGATCATGAGTTGCATTGGCTATTTGCCCGTGTGGCCGTGCCGTGTGATCGTCGCTAACTCATAAGAATAAAGACGAACTACAACACCACTCTAAACATCTGGTTTCCTCTATCTGTTGCAATGGACTTGGAGGATGAATGAATGAGCCCAAACTGATGCCAAATGGGTACTATAAGGGCCAGGGTAGTGGGTCGATCCGGACGGTAGCTGGACCGGTCCGTCCCTCCCCGTGGGATGGGTGGATCTGCCCTTGCTTGGTTCTAACATCACTGCTGCTGAAACTGATCTCATGATTTGGAGGTAAGTGTTCACAAATTCTTCTGGAACCAAACCTCAAATTATTGGCAGGATGACTAGACCAACAAACCTCCTTGCTGTCGTCAATATTGCCCCAGATCGAAGAAGCATCTAATTAGAGCAGATACAATAAGCTTACTTAGTAGGCTCAAAAAATATTCACATTATCTAAATACTAGGTGGAGCAGAATAAAGAGAGACGAAGGAGCAGGCGACTAATTTACCGTCGGGGGGCTCCGCAGGTAATCAGTTGGATCTTATACACTAGTAGCCTGGTCCTGTTATCCCTTGCATGAAACAAGGAGAGCGCCAACTAGTAGAAACACAGATTTCTATAGAGATAGAATTTACTTATGATCATACATATTGATCTATACATGGGTAAATTATTCTTTGATTCGTACGATATAGCCTAGGGGCTCACTTATTGTAACAATTAGTACAATATTAGCTGCAAAATGATATGGAAGTTTTGGAGCCAACAGTTAATTATGCTATTAACATTGCTCTTAACCAGGTCAGCAAATAATGCCATGTTTCTTTCAGCTTGAGATTATTATTATTCAGATTATTAGGAATAAGCTAAAAGAAAACAGACAGCTTATTGAAGCAACTTATTATAATCTGGAGTCTAAATTGTTATAATCTGATAAGCTCATTTAGGTGAGCTTTTTCTAGATTATTGTGTGGAAAATTACCCACCATATGACCATACCACTCCACTTTCTCTTTAGACTTATAAACCCAATAATCTATGCTCTAATAATCTAGGAAAGAAACAACTCATAGTTTATTCTACTACAGATTATAGCAATCTAGTTTATAGTAATCTGATTCAATAATCTAGATTACAATAATTTAAAAGCTGGAAGAAACAAGACCTAAGTCGCTCAATTCATTCGCCAACTAACTGAACCAATGGACATGCATGCCATTCATCACTTTTTCAATGTTGATACAAAACTCTGACTACATGAAGAACTGCTATTGTAGCGAAATAAAAAGCTTATCTTGCACGACTTCAACTACTATACGATGGATCAAAGTAAGCTCATAATTCAGCAATGAAAAATAACTAGCCCTGCCTCCTATCCTCCATCCCCTCCAACTCATACGTCATACCTAAAACAGCAATGAAAAAGTGGATAGGAGGCAGATTATCCGCGGAAGATAAGCTCATAATTCAGCAATGAAAAAAACATACCTAAAACATGGATCCTATCCTCCATCCCCTCCAACTTGAGATTATCCGCGGGCTAAAACATCGATCATATCCCCATCCTCCAGCTCGAGATCATCCGGGGTTTGGGAGCCTTCAACACGACGGCCCTCAAAAGCGAAAACACACCCACGTTTGTACTTTCTTTCATCCATACTTGAGCATAAATCCATCAAATCCTGTAGCTTGTCTGTCCTTCTCAGGGTGAATTTTTCGTGCTTGATGTTGTCCGCTACACGCAAAATCAATGTGACGGTCACGAAACTGCTCCGTTTGCTCCCCGAGAAAACTCGGAGCTGATCGCCGTCCTCCATCTCGTAATCCACCTGCGTCTCCTCGCCATCGACCTGTCTTTCACATTACATGACCGCCCACTCGCCGTGCTCATCATCAGCCTGCACCATCGCGAAGTAAAAGTTAATCAGATCCTGCAATTTGTCGGTCCTGCGCATTGTGCGTGTAACGCTGCAACCATCGCCATCGCCTTCATCGTGAGGGTGACGAAGAAACTCAGTTCGCTGAACGGACAAAAGGTGATCTGATCGCCGTCCTTCATATGGCAGATCGTAGGCGTCTGCAGAACATTGACCTCCCTGCCACGGTATATAAAAGAACCCTCTTTGGAAGCGCCATAAGAGGCCTGTTTGGAGGAGCTTAAGATTCTGAGAAGCAGCTGTCTGGTAGCCAGCTTCTAAGAATCTGTAAAAGCTCTGAAACCCAGCTTCTCCAGCTTCTAACTTCTTAGTTTATTTTCCAGAATCTGTAACTGCAGCTTCTCAGAAGCTGTGAACCGTTTGGGGCAGCTTCTGCCAGCTGCAGCTTCTGGGAGAAGCTGAAGCTTGAAGCTGGAAGAAGCTCCACCAAAAACCCTAAGGTAACATTTGAACACGAAAGCTAATAGGCGCCCGGGCGCCGCCGGCGCACGGTACTAACAGAAAAAGGAGAAAACGGCAAATCCCCCATCCCCGTGAAGATCTAACGGAGCATTTCCTTCTATTTACCCCAGAAATATCTCTCCTGATTCAGATGCGGGCAGCGCCGAGTCGCCGATGAATCCCAGGCCGCCAGCGACCGCTCCGCCCTCCCCCGCGCCATCGACTCCGGCGAACTCCATCGGCGGTGAGACCGCGCCCTCGACGACGGTACCCCTCGCCCCGCGCGCTTTCCCGTGCTCGACATCGAGGCGACCTCCACCGGCTGACCGGAGACGGCGCCCGTCGACGCCGGCGACGCCGCGCCGCATCTCCGAGCCGTCGACAACGGCGACCTCACCGCGCGCCTCCCGAGCCGTAGACGACGGCGACCTCACCTCGTGCGCCTCCCCACGCTGTTGTCGTCGACGGCGAACTCCCCTAGCCGATGTTGTCGACGACGACCCCGCGCGTCGATACCGGCGGCGCCACCCTTCCCCGCGCACCCGTCAACCCTGACCGGCGTGCGATGCCGCGCCAACTCCTCGTGTCTGCCGCCGACGCTGGCGACCTCGCCGCGCCCACCTCCGACGCCGACCTTGTTTTTTTAAATTGTTTTTTCTATTTTTTCTATTTGAAATTTCATTTTCTTTTAATTTATTTTTTTCAATTTTTCCTTCAAGTTGAAACTTTCTCAAATTTTCCTTTCAACTTGAAACTGTGCCATTTTCTCTTTCAATTGAAACTTTTTCAATTTTTCCTTTCAACTTGGAACCTTTTCATTTTCTCCTTCAATTGAAACCTTTTTAAAATTTTCCTTTCAACTTGAAACTTTTTCATTTTCTCTCACAGTTGAAACTTTTCCAAATTTTTCTTTTAATTTGAAACTTTTTCAATTGTTTCTTTCAATTTGAAACTTTTCTATTTTTTTCTTTCAATCTGAAACTTCTCCCCTCCATCTTTCTAATTTGAATATTGCTTTTTGTTCGGACAAAAACGCATTGACGGAGATGGATAACAGGGATGTAACGGAAAAACCGAGCGCCAGATGGGAATCTGGCGCTCGGGTGCTAGATAGTCGGGCCCACATTTGAAAGTACAGACGGAACAAGGCGCTCAGTACGTACGCCCTTTGTTGTCCTTCACGGTGAGGGTGACGGCCGGGCATGTTCTCTCGGTTTCATAAACAAAGAAGTTGATCTCATCGCCGTCATCCATGTCGTAGTTTACCGGCGCCTGGTCGCCTCTCACTTTCCTGCCGTAGTGCATGAAAACACCATGCGAGCCGGTATCGGTCGGCACCATGGCGAGGTAGAAGCCCATCAGGTCGCGCAGCTTGTCCGTCGTGCGCATCGTGCGGGTGATCCTGACACCTTCGCTGTCCTTCACCCGGAGGGTGATGAGCTTGCTCGGCTTGAACTCCGGCGACGAGCTGCCCGCCTGATCCCCTCCGGTCGCCGACATGGCTGATCGCGATCTCTTCGCCATGGCCGATCGCGAAGCTGAGATGGAGATGGAGTGTTTGTTTCTGGATCAGTTGAGTTTTGAGAAAATATTGGCGATGGGCTTGGAGATATGGGATTGTATGGAATCATCACCCCGGTATTCTTATTTGTTTCCACAAATCAGTGCTTGCATGGCGGAACGTGGGCACAAGCACAACGGTTAAGTGTTAACAACTCCATGCGCTGCTCTTCACCTCGATTTTCTCAGAGTTTCAGTTATCACGACGATTGGGCAAGTGCTCCGGTAAAAACTTGAATTTCACGTTCGGATTTCAGGTTTGAATTTGAAAACGCAAATTTATTTTAAATAAGATTTTTTAACATAATAAAATTAATCCTAGCTTTTATTTCAAGCAAGTTACGACCAATTATTTCAAGGGTTGCAGTACTAATAATTATAAATTACAAAAATATACAGCTAGTTTATAAAAACAAGAAGACTAGTAAAAACACTACTCTAAAATAAATACTATTATCTACGGCTGGTCATAATGTACATAGACATTGTCCTTCCAAATACTTAAACATATTCTTTGTCTTTAGAATCTCCGAGACAAACATTCGATCTTTTATCAATTGAGTCATGCTCTCATCACCGTTGACGACCTATATCAAACCAAAACGAAAGAAGCGTCGAACGTTAGTTGTAAACAACAATCATTAGCTTAGAACTTACCAGTTACCAATATTGAGCAAATCCGATCCAACCAAGACACACATGGACCTCCGATACAATGCCATCGAGAAAGTTGCGATATCTGTAGTTTTGTCATCACTAGATTTTTACACAGATTCCACCTCAAGAACGGAAGGGAACGGGTATAACAGATCGATAACAGAAGCATTGCGACATTGCTTACATGAAAGTTAGTTACGCTCACATGCGTCACCAATATCGCTCTTCCACGCCACGTTGTCGCCCCACTACATCACCACATTGTTGCATCCTGTCGCGAAGCCCTGCCTGAACTGATGCAAAGTTGCTAGATCCTGACACAAATGACCAAATGTGGAGTTAAGATGTCACTGTTGCCATCGCCGTCGAGGTTGGATCTAAGAGACGGGGCTAAAACTCACTGCTGCAACACCTCCACGGTGCCGCCTTGCCACCACGCGAGGACATCGGGCCAGATTCGGCCGCAAGAACATGGCTGCAGCCACCTTGTCGCTTCATCGCCTCGCCCCTGTGTCGTGTCGTCGACATCTGCAAATCGCCGTGCCGCTCACACACCGAGCAACCCCGCCTCCGCCTTTCCTACTTACCGCTCCAGCGATGGCGAGGGAGGGAGGGTGGCTGCTCTAGGGTTTTCTCTTGGCTGAGTTCTTAAATAATATATGGATGAAACTAGAGCAAATTAAGAAGCAAAACAATGGGGGAAAAGTCATGCATGGTTTACATTGATGAATACCCATCCCAAAAATAAAAAGGAAAATAACGTTGGATGAGACTCCACAGCTTCGTATTATTATGACGTGCCTAATTTAGTAGAAGTTTTCTTTATATCTTGGATCGAAGGGAGTAATAACTTCGTGGGTGCACATGTAAATTGCGTGTCTAGTAACAAATAAATATTCACACTTAATTACGAGAGAAACATAATGTTGAATTATGGCACAACTCAATGATATTTGATACTGCAAATAACAAGGTAATTCTTGGCCCAAATTAGCCATGGCTTAATTTTTTTTTGAAGGAGATGGCTTAAAATTTTGTGCATGTTATACATACGTACGAAAGTAATTTATTATATTCATAGTACGACTTACATGCGCATAGATTGTAAAAATTTCTCTTCCCTAAAACGTACGTGGATCGTATATATCCCCATTTTCCAGCAAGAGATTCATAGTACGAATTACATGCCTACATAGTTGCGGGCAGCGTTCTTGAGCATAAATCCATCAAGCCCTGCAGCTCGTCCGCCCTTTGAAGGGTGTGGGCGTGCTTGACGCCTTCCAAGTCCAAAAAGTCCACGGTCTCGAACTTGCTCACTTTTCTCGCCGGGAGAATTCTGTGTAATTTAATAGTAACATGTGAATTGGAGTACACATAACGAAAGCAATTTGAAATGGAGGGAGTAATAGGTATCTTAGTAATGCTAACGGTGAAATATGTTTTTTTTTTTCTAGAACTCGTCCATCGTTTATAAGCACGACATGGATAACAAGTAATAGTCTGACCCATTAGTTCATTCGAATCATTCATTAGATAAAAGCGCAAACATACAATGAGACAATAGAAGAAAAAATCATCATCGGCCAGGAAAAAAAACAGCATTAGAACTTCTTAAACTACACAACCATACGGGCCTAAAACACCATCATCCGCCAGACCACTACTCAGTGTATAAAACGTCGATCTGATCCCCATCTTCCAGCTCGAGATCATTCGGAGTTTCCGAGCCACGAAGACGACGGCCGTCGAAATAAAAGGAGCAACCATCTCGTTCGTACTTACTTGGCCACATACTTGACCATAAATCCATCAAACCCTGCAGTTTGTCAGTCCTTCGCAGGCTGTGCACGCGCTTGGCGTTCTCCGTGTCTTCCAAACTGACGGTCACGAACATGCTCCGTCGTTTGCTCATCGAAACAAGACGGAGCTGATCGCCGTCCTCCATCTCGTAATCCGCCGGCGTCTTCTTCCATCGACCTGTATTTCACTGTACATGACCGCCCACTCGCCGTCCTCATCATCGGTGGGAACCATGGCGAAGTAGAAATCAATCAGATCCTGCAACTTATCAGCCCTGCGCATGGTGCGTGTAACGTTGCAGCCATCCTCGTTGCCCTTCATTGTGATGGTGACGAAGAAACTCGGCTTGCTGAACGGACAAAATGTAATCTCATCGCCATCCTTCATGTGGCAGATCGAAGGCGTCTGCAGAGCATTGACCTCCCTGCCATGGTGCACAAAAGAACCCTCTTTGGGCGCACCAGGAGGCAACATGTCAAAGTACAGGCTGAACAAGCCGCTTAGTATGTGCGACCTACGCATGGTTTGCGTGATCCGACGCCCTTTGCCATCCTTCACGGTGAGTGTGACGGGCCCGGTTCTATGTCCATCAGAAAAGAAGCTAACCTCATCGCCGTCCTCCATGTCGTAATCCGCCGGCGTCTTGTCGCCTGTCACCGTCCGGCCGTAGTGCATGAAAACACCACCGACGGCGACAATGTCATTGTGATCCGGCAACATGGCGAGGTAGAATTTGATGAGATCGCTCAGCTTGTCTGTCCTGCGCATCGTGCGAGTGATCCTGAGACCATCGCGGACCTCGCGGTCCTTCACCCTGAGGGTGATCAGCTTGCTCGGCTTGACCACTGGAGATGAGCTGTCCGCCTCCCCTCCGGCCGCCGACATGGCTGCTCGAGATCTCTTCGCAATGGCTGAGCGAGAAGACGACATGGACTAGCTATTTGCTTGGTTGTGTTGAGTTTGGAGAAAATCTTGACGATGGGCATGCAGGGGCGGCCCCAGGATTTTGAACTTGGGTATTCGAACTCCGAATGGGCTAAAAAAAATTGGAATGGCGCAGCGGCCCTTTCCAAAAAAGACTTCAAATTTACAGCAGGACTATTCTTCCTCTTCATGTTTCCGACCTAAAAATTCAACAATTTGATTTTAGTTACTAAATATGCACTACATGCAGTGGCGGAACAGGATTTGTGTACGACTAGGGCTCATATTGAAGACTAAAATTATCCATAGCAATTCATACACCAAAGTACGGTAAAAGTAAATATAAAATACAAGATGGAACTAGCATACCAAGTTGTGATTATATTGTATTACGTTTTATTAAAAAAAAAGAGGTGTAGCTGCCTGTATCAACTATCAAACATCACTGTTGTTGTGCCTCTAGTTACCAAATGGAAAAAAGAGTGGGATGTGTCTTGATCCAAGAATTTTGGAGATATTGCAGAAGTTTACCAGTCTTTGCATAGAGAAATTAGAGCAATGTAAAGCTACAAAGTAATTCACTATTAGGAGAGGAGTGGGACACAGACCAATTGCGATTGCAGCAAGGAAGCACCAATAAAGGATCATCTTTTATCTGTTTATAAACAACATTATTATTCAGCCACTAGCTAGCAGAGTCGTACGAATCATAGCAGTAGTTTAGTTAGTTAATTAGATCTGACAACCTTTTTTCACCCAATGTCTGCCTGCTGCCGCGCGCCCGCCTGCAGCCACGCCCTGTGCCTCCACCGAATGCTGATTCGCCGAGTGCCTGCGCACCCGCTGGACGCAGCGCCCTGCGCCGACGCCGGACGTCGCGGCGCTCCCGCCGGCAGCCGTTCCTGCGCCTCCGCCGAACACCGAGCGGTCGTGCTCCCGCTGGCCGCAGCACCCTGCGCCGCCGTCGGACGCCGCGTGCGGACGCCGCGTGCGTGCGCCGCCCCCGGACGCCGCAGGCCCGCGCCCGCGCACCCGCCGTCCACTGCGCCCTACGCCTACTTCGCCATCCGATCTCCGCCGCCCGTCACCCGCCGCCGCCTGCGGAGTCGCGCTGGAGATGGGGACTGAGAGGGAGAGAGCTGGTCTGGAGCTGGAGCGCACTAGGGTTTTGGCATTTTGGGCTAGCCTGCTAATGGGCTGAGGAAGCCGCGCGCGCGGCTTGCAGAGTTGGGCTAGGAATTTGAAAGTTGGAAGGCATGTGTGAGGTTTGCGGCCCAAATTAGTAGGACTGTACCAAAAATTTTGAGAAATATATATAGACTTCTTCACTGTTAGCCGGCCCACGAGTAGAGTTTGGGTCCTAGTTACCCTAGGTCTAATTCCGCTCCTGACTACATGACTACAGTATACAAAATTAGAACTCTACTTGTCTACTTAGGTCATGAATTGAACTTGAACAACATGAATTCAAATTACCGCAATATATAAATCATTGCAAATTTAGTCTAAATTTAACAAATTGCAAAATGTAGAGAGACCAATTGAGACATTTAAAATTTCACAAATCACAATTGAGAAAAAAGGGTAGCCGGTTTACCTCTGCCTCAGCCGCAGACCGCAGCTGGGGGCTAGGGAACTAGGCCGGCCGATATTCAAATTTAGATTTGGACAAACTAGATAGATACATAGAGTGCATTCAGAAGTACGGGTAAGATCTACATGCAATCGAAGTACTCCAGTACATAAACGACATATACTGGGTGCATGCTTGCAAAACTACGCGATCATCGACGATGTAGTAGCCCATCCGGCGCCGCCGCCACCGGTCAGCTCGACAAAGAAATCAACCGCCTCGTCGTCCTCCATCTCGAGCTCCTCCGGCGTCTTGTTGGCCCATAGGCGGAAGCCCAACAGGAAGAAATCTTTCTGCACCCCCAAAAGCTAGCCTATGGGGGGAGGGACTCCCCACACTTATAAGTTGGTGCAACTCCCCCTAAACTTCCAATGTGAAACTATTCCTAACAATCTCCCCCGTTACACATTGGTGCCTCTCGGTCCACTGACCGGCCCCACACACGGGCGCGGGACTCACCCACGGTCCACTGACCGGCCCCACACACGGGCACGTACGGGCCTCACACCCGCGGTCCACTGGGCTTTGGGCCTACACCACCCGAGTGTGCACAAGCACTAGAGATTATGGGCCCAGCTCTGATACCATTTGTTGGCCCATAGGCAGGAGCCCAACCAAATCGAGGAGAAATCCTTGCTCCACCCTAAAAGCTAGCTCATGAGGTGAGGGACTCCCCCCACTTATAAGTTGGTGCCACTCCCCCTAAACTTCCAATGTGGGACTATTCCTAACAATCTCCCCCGTCACACATTGGTGCCCCTCAGCCCTGACCGGCCCCACATACGGACACATACGGGACTCGCTCATGGTCCACTGACCGGGCCTCACACCCACAGTCCACTGACCGGGCCTCACACCCGCGGTCCACTGGGCTTTGGGCCTACACCACCCGAGTGTGCACGGGCACTAGAGATTATGGGCCCAGCTCTGATACCATTTGTTGGCCCATAGGCAGGAGCCCAACCAAATCGGGGAGAAATCCTTGCTCCACCCTAAAAGCTAGCTCATGAGGTGAGGGACTCCTCCCACTTATAAGTTGGTGCCACTCCCCCTAAATTTTCAATGTGGGACTATTCCCAACACGTCTGCGAGCCACGCAGCCGGCGGCCGTCGTACAGGAACCGACCGGTGCCGCGCGGAACCCGATCACCCGCTCGCGCGTAGTAGAAGTCAATTAGGACCTGCAGCTGGCCCGTCCGCCGCATGGTGAGGGAGACACTGCGGCCGTGGGTGTCCTGAACCTTCAGCTTGATGTACAGCTCGCCGGCAGGCTTGGTCGCCGGCGTCTTGCCGTTATCCTTCTTCACCTTCACCTTCACCGTCATACCAGATCGTATCATCTCCGGTGAGCTTAGAGTACTTGGCCAGTTGCCATAGCTTTCACCCTTCGTGTGTGCTTATATAATATGATGCCATCAGTGTGGCGTGGTTCAATTAATTAGCTGGCGATCTGTGTAATCTCAGTGCTGCACCTTTTCGGTTGCTCCGGTAGTCCGGTTAATTGCAGGGTAATCGAAGGGAAAAGGATTTTTAGCATTCGGATGGATGTCTACCCATATAATACATGTCATCTAAATGGTTATGAAATTTTTTAAAAAAATTTGAGAAGATAGACTAATATGAGATATATCACTACACAAACATGCAAGATTAAATTTGACCTACGCGAGTCATAACAAAAACAACAAATATGACTATACAAAAGTAAGAGTTCAATTTGTTATTTTTGTTATAACTTGTAGAGTTTAAATTTAAACTTGCATGTTTGTAGAGTGATATAATTCTTATTAATCTATCTTCTCAAATTTCTTCAATTTTTTTCGTAATCATTTAGATGACATGCAACATATGGGTGGACATCCACGTAGGTGCTAAAAAAAATTTCCCGTAATCGAAGGGGCATGCATGGCAAATTGGCAATCGTATCGAGTTACTACTAATTTGTAGTTGGGCTCGACTGGGCTGGGCCTAAAAAATTGGGCTTTCTTTTACCGAAAAAAGTTCGGCATCGTAGTTGCCCCAGCAGAAGGCGCTACCACGCCATTGTGCAGGCCGTCCTCATTGTGGCGGCGTGGCACACACGCACGAGACCGTGCGCGACGACACCGTCACCGCGCTGACGACACCACTTGAGGAGGATCAGCGGGCAACCTTCCGTGTCATGTGCTGCAGCTTCCCCTGCCGCTGAAGGCGAGAAGGATGATTATGGGCGATGGCTCAAGACCAGCGGTCGGCACCCGAAGAAGTTGGTGTTGACCCTCGGAGCCAACTTTGGTTGAGTTTGAAAGGACCTCGATGTCACCTAGACGGGGGGGTGAATAGGCGTTCCTAAAAATTCATCACAACTTCATAGCTAATTAGAATCTCGGGCTTTTCGGTTCAAATTGGAACTTTTGATATGAAATCAAAACTTC
>CM002485.1:17208546-17268062 GCA_000325765.3 Leersia perrieri | reverse complement strand
CCCCTAAAGATGTGCATATATATGAATAAAGAGAGACATATGCATATGTATAAATGAAGTTCATTCTATATTTTGTACCATCAAGAGAGATAAAACACAAATATTAGGAGTTTAGCATATACATCTCATGTTTCCATTATCATATTCAAATGAGACTTCACAAATAAATATACTCATAAAGATATTAGTCTCATATAATTAGACTTGTCATTAATCACCAAAACTATATTAAAGGCACTTGCACTTTCAGAGTTGGCGCCGTTGCCACCAGGACAGGGTCCGTTCCGATAGACCTCCCGACCCTGCGCCCCGCGCCGCCGCCCCTCCCCTCTTCCTCCCGACCTCCGTGCGAAGATTTGTGCGCCGGTGTCGGCGGTGGCTTCGATGGCGGCGGCGTGGCCTCGGGGGCGGTCGGATCTTGCCGTGGGCTGTGGCGGTGGGTCGGCGGCTGGTCGACGGCGACGACATGTGACAAACCACGGCCGACGACAACGTCGCGGCGAGCTCAGCGACAGCAGTCAGAGAGATAGAAGAAGCACAAGTACCTCTTTGTGTTGGGTACCAGATCTAGTACGCCGGGTACCGGGTCCAGTACTCGGGGGTACCGGGTCTGGTACCCTAGAGTACCAAAAACATCTGGTATTCTAGGTAAAAAAAATCTAGTATCCTGGTACCGGAATCTGTTACCAACATCCGTTGTCTAGTCGGGCTCCACTTCTTCAATGTTGATACAAAACTTGAGTACATGAAAAATTGCTGTTATAGCGAAATAAAATTAGTAACTTATGCCAATTTCAACTTTTATATGGTGGATCGATCAAAGTAGCTCACAAAATTTAGGACGTGACTAAGTAACTAACATCAAACCAAATGTGACAGCATTACTCAATCCCGTAAACCCCATCAATGAAACAGACTTAAAACGAGGATTGTATATATACATCCCCATTCCCCAGCTCGAGATTTACATATGGGCTAGAACGTGGATCGTACTCCCATCCTCCAGCTCGAGATCATCCGGAGTATGCGAGCCTTGAACACGACGGCCCTGGTAAATGAAAACACAACCACCGCCGCTTCTGTACTTACTTGAAGGCCCCATCGTTGACCACAAATCCATCAAACCCTGCATGCAGCTTGTCAGTCCTTCGCAGGGTGTGTTCGCCCTTGACGCCCTCCAAGTTCAACAAATTGACGGTCACGAATTTGGTCCGGTTGCTCGCCGGAACAAGTCGGAGCTGATCGCCGTCCTCCATCTCGTAATCCGCCGGCGTCTTCTCCCCATCGACCTGTCTTTCATAGTACATGACCACCAACTCATGTTGCTCATCGTCAGTGGGCACCATGGCGTGGTAGAAATCAATCAGATCCTGCATTTGTCGGTCCTGCGCATGGTGCGCGTGACACTGCCGCAGCCATCGTCGCTGCCTTTCATCGTGAGGGTGACAAAGAAGCTCGGCTCGATGATGGGACAAAAGGTGATCTCATCGCCGTCCTTCATGTCCAAGCTCGCCGGCGACTGTTTCCCATCGATCGCCCTATGATTGTACATGAAAACCCCCTCTCTGGGCGCAGTGGAAGGCAGCAATTCGAAGTAGAGATCGAACAAGGTGGTCAGCATGTACGATCTACGCATGGAGCGCGTGATCCGGCGCCCTTTGCCGTCCTGCACGGTGAGTGTGACGGGCATTGTCATGGTTCCATCGGGAAAGTAGCTGATCTCGTCGCCGTCCTCCATGTCGTAATCCGCCGGCGTCCGGTTGACTGTCACCTTCCTGCCGTAGTGCATGAAAACGCCACGGGCGGTCCTGTTGGCTTGCACCATGGCGAGGTAGAAAAAGATCAGGTCGGATAGCTTGTCCGTCGCGCGCATTGTGCGGGTGATCGTTACGCCTTCGCTGTCCTTCACCCTGAGTGTGATGAGCTTGTTGCTCGGCTGATCAATCTCCGGCGACAAGCTTTCCGCCTGATCACCACCGGCTGCCGAGATCTCTGAGCGAGATCTCTTCGACATTGCTGATCTCGAAGCCGACATGGTATTTGCTTTGGTGTGGGTTGAGTTTTGAGGAAATCTTGGCGATGGTTATGGGTGTATTATATATATGACTATGAGGGATTTTGTAGAATCATAATTCGATCTCCAGTAGTATTTGTTTTCACGTAACTTGCGTGCATGTGCCGGTCACTCTACTTTATATTCTCCTTGATTTTCTCCGGTTTCCGTTATCACACGATGCGAGTGCGTACTACGTTTGGAATACTGTATACGTTCAAAATTTCGGGTTTGAATTTGAAAAAGAGTACGAATACGATCGTTTTAGAACTTGAGATGAAGATGTAGACTACAGTAAGAACTAAGAAGCAAAGGACAAGTAAAATACATGCATGGTACTACGTACATAGATGAGAACGAACGATAGATAACGTAACGTCGATACTGGTTGCATTCACGCAAATTAAACTACGGAAGCATCAACCATATAAGAGCCTATCTGCCTGCGCCACCGAGCATCTCGACGAAGAAGTCGACCTCGTCGCCGTCCTCCATCTTGAGCTCCGCCGGCGTCTGCGTGCCACGCAGCCGGTGGCCGTCGTAGAGGAACCGGCCGGTGCCGCGCGCCACCCGATCCTGCACGCGGTCGTAGAAGTAGTCCATCAGGGCCTGCAGCTGATCCGTCCGTCGCATGGTGCGGCACACGGTGCGGCCGTCGCTGTCCTGCACCTTCAGCGTGAGGTACTCTCCGGCCGCCTTGGTCGCCGGCTTCTTCCCGTCGTTCTCCTTCTCCACCTTCACCGTCACCGTCGCCATGCCAGATCGTAGCATAGATCTCCGGTGAGCTAGCACTACCTTGGACTGGCTTGGAGCACTTTTCCAATTGTCACGGCTATCACCCTGGGTTATATATGATGCTAATGTGCCGTGGTTTAATTAGCCGGCGACTGTTTAATCTCAGTGCTGAACCTTTGGGTTGCTGCAGTTAATTGTAGTATGGGGTGATCAAAGGGGCATGAATGGCGATCGAGAAGTCGTGCTTGCATTACATTAAGTTTCTTTTCCAATAAAAATCACCAATAAATCCCAATGCTTCTTGGATAATTGATGATTAATTGGGGAGCAATTTTACGGTACTTGAGGAGATATCAAAAGGTACCGAAATTTTAGTGTAAAATTTGGTACCTCTTGGTACATTCTCAAGGACTGTAAAATTACTCTTAATTGGGTTGTCTTGGGCTGGGCTCTAACGTTCATTGTAGCGTCTCTAAGGCCTTCTTCAATAGCAGAGACAGCTAGTTCTAAACACTTAAAAAAATTTCTACAATGGTTTAGATTAGCACGTAGCTCATAGTATAAATAAACTCATATATCACATTCATATAGTCCGAACGATGATGCATAGGGCCACAATCATGTCAAATGAGGTTTGGGCTACCGAAGCGGCGATGCTCACCTCCGGTTTCTATGGCCGGATCTGGCATGGAGACCGGTGGACGGCGTGACGGGTGGATCAAGCTAGCGTATAAGAGTGGCGGCGGTGTAGTGGGCATTGATGGTGGGGTTGGTGGCGGTCCTATTTAGGAAGGACTGGATGTCGATAGGCAGAGGGGCGTTGGTCCGGCATGGCGATGACCTCGTGCTACCAATGTTTTGATGGTGGTTTCAGAGTTGGTGGGCAACAATCATTTAGGGTGGTATGTATCCAAGCGAAACCCTAGCTCAGTGTTTTGGTAGGCCGACAGTGGCTACGCCTTTGGGCGTCGTAACCCTCTTGGGGGTGCGATCGAGGTACCTACTTTCTCCCTTCCGTAGTGGGGATCTCTAGGTCAAAACCTATATGACGACAATGGCATCCTTGATGTCGTAACCTTGTTGGAGACGTAGTTTTAGGAGTCTTTGTTGTGGTGTCGTTGCTGAGTTGACGGGGATCGGCCCCACATTGCGACGGTCGGTTTGGTGTTATGTTCCTCTCAGTGGGTTGTGTTGTGTTGGTGGTGCGAGGTTGTGGTGATGCACTTGGGTGCATGCCCGACCTCGACAACATCCTGTCGTTGTTATGTACTATCATTGTTTCCTCTCAATCTTAATAAAATTGAATGGCCTCCTTCGGCCATCCTGACAATTGGTAGACGGGAGTTGGGGTTTGAGATCCTCTGTAATCAAAGTCACCGTGCAGCCACAATGTCATTGTTCCTAGCAGGTGGGTGCAGGGTTTCATGTGGGCGTACATGACAGTGGCAATGGAGGATGTTGATTTGGCAGGGCGGAGGCGAGTAGGTGCGTGCCCTAGGGTGAGATGGGCTCCACCACAACCTCCAGGGGGGTCTGATGCCACGATGTCGTTGCAAGGCTCATCTCCAGTCGTCATTGGCAGTGCTGGAGTCGTGTTCGGCGATGGTGGATTTGGCACCTGGTGGCATGCGTTGTTGCCACTTTAATGGTGTTCCGGAGTCGCACCTTCCTTGAAGCCAAGCCGATGATTCCCCCACTCCGGCTCACCGACAGAGAGACCAAATAAAGACATAAGGTGGAGAAATGGGACCCACTGATCTGTGGGTCCTATAATTTTTTCTTTTGTTTGCCTGATCCATGGGCCCCATATATTTTGTTTTAATAATTTATTTTTTTCTTCTAATGCCATATAGACGTCATGTCAATTAAAACCAAACACAGTACTACGCTAGGACTATATTTCTGTTAGTTTTATAAGGGGACGCGTTGTACAGAGCAGATTTTTCTTCAAAGCCCAACCTATTTGTGCCGGGTTAGAACTGATTGCGCCATGGCATGGCTGATCTGCAGCTACTTGGAACATGGGTGAGTTTCTCGTACAAGGAACTTCGTCCCGGGAATGGGAACATCGTGGGACATCATCCCAAACACGACTGGATCGCGGTCTTAAATACATGGTACAATGCGGAATAAGTATGGTGTAAGACTGTGGGGATAAGTACAGAGGGTGGTTTATAGATAAGAAAACAAATCATAATACTTACAACTAGTAGCTATCTAGATTTATTCAGTAGATATTGATGCAAAATCTTGATGAATTCCTTTATATTTTGGTGCTATGAATCTATGTTAAGCTATATGTTCCTCAATTTGATTACACCGTTCCGGATTAACGTTCCAAAAAATATAGGAACACGTTTCATCTCTTAAAAAAAGTTCCGAAGAGATATATCTCTACTGTCCCATACTTTTAAGAGATAGTGTACCGCGTTTTATGTTCCACCTACTCAATCCATCGGGGAACTTTTGTGATATAGGCTTGACCTGGAGCGGCGCGCGCGCTGCGACGACACACAAATGTCACTTGCCTGCCACGGACGAGCCAATGAGCCACCAAACACAAGGCCAATCTTTAAGTTCTTGACCACTGTTCGTGTTGGCACCTTCCGAACCTGATCATCACTCATCAAAGACCTGCTGAATCCAATTCTCTCTCGGTTAATGGAACCAAACTTTTACGCCACCAAGAACCTGCACCTTTCCCTTCCTTTTGGCCATTTCCATAAAGTGAATCACACCGTATCACACACATAAACACAATCTCTCTCACACACACAAATAGTACAGGATCTCCTTGGCAGGGTCAGCCCATCCCAATTTATCCAGAACAACAATCAAATCAAGGGAAAACCATGCCGCTAGCCCCAAAATCAAATGCCGATCGTAACTGATGTCAAGATCAATTGCTGCTGCCACAGAAAATTAAGGAAAATACTGAAAACTAGCCAATCTCGCAAAGCATGAACAATTCTAACTATGAATCTCGGCAAACTGCAGAGAAATTGGACTAACAGTAGCAAGATTATGTAATCTAAGATAATATATCGCAGCAATCTGCATAACGATTAGTCAAGCGATCTAGGACAGTATCTGTACGCATGATGCTTTCGCCGCGATGCGCCCTCCGCCGATCAGCACTGGAAAGTAGTCGATCGTGTCCCCGTCCACCATCTCAAGGCTCATCGGTGTCATGTGGCCCCTCACACGGACGCCCTCGAACATGAATGTCCCGGTGCCGTAGGGGACGTCCTTGGACGCCTTGGTGTAGTACATATCCATGATCGTCTGCAGGTTGTCGGTCATCCTGATGGCGTGACGGACCCTGCGATCGTCCTGGTCGATGATCTTGAGCGTGATGAAGATCGGCGCCACCGTATTCTTCGTGTCCCCATCCACCGCCGCCGATCGAGAACCCGCCATGGTGTACTATTTGCCTGGGTTTTGGGTGAGTTGAGTTTTGAGATTATGTTGGCGATGGGTATGGGGATATGGCATATGGGATTATATATAGAATCATCATAGATCGATCGATCTCCGGGCTGGTATTATCTGTCACCGCTCTATCTTCTCCGGTTTCAGTTATCACACGACGCGACATGTACGAGACGGTACGTATGTAAATGTGCACCGGTAAAAGCATCTCCAGCAAAGCCTCTAAACATCCCTAACTAGTATTGAGGGGTTAAGACAAAAAATCGAGGTCCATCAAAGTCCCTATTAAAACCCCCAAAATAGGATGGCCATCAAATCCTCCCCCTCAACCCCTATTCCTGGGGCTCTACACATAGCTCCAATTTCAAATACCATGTGCATATGCAGTACTTTTGTATATATATTGCATAAAAAGCTTTATGTATTATGTCTATGATATTATTTATACATATTTTTACTAATTGAACATTCATGTGGTGTCTAGCATTTAAGTGTAGCATATATTATTTTTTGTTTAAATGTTAAATTTGAATTAAAATAATGATGTTTTAAATTAAAATTTTAAATATGGTTGAGTTCTACATGTTAGAAATATCCATATTTAAATTATCTTGATGTTAAACTAGGTATAACATGTGTATGTCTATGTTAACATAGAAGATAAATAAATTAGGGTTGAGAAATAAAGGTTATTGCTGGAGTTAAAGACATATTTTAAGTCTATAAAAAATAGGGGCAGCTCTCATCTAACCTTTAAGGGCTTTAGCTTAAGGGTTATTGCTAGAGATGCTCTAAGATTAGAATTGTGGTTCAAAATTTTGTGTTTGAATTTGAAAATACGAATTGAAAAATATATGATGACTGATGAGATCGATTTAATATAATTATAAAGTACTCCAATACTTAAACAACTTATATCATTATCTAAAAAAAACTTAAACGACTTTATAATATAGTACTGGTGGCCTGGTGCATGCACGACGGCCTATCCGAGTCAAGTCAGGTTTTCAAAAGTTTGATTCATTATTTAAAAAACCCATAAAAATTATATAGATTTAGTAGTTTATCTTGATGTTAATCCGGTGCAAAGAAATTTATATTAATGTATCTTCGTGCAAGGTGAAAGTATAAATTAAATCCGGTGCAATGTAAAACAATGTGCATTATATCCGGTACTAAGTGCAATTTATCCTTAAAGAAAATACGACCACGATGTTCAATATTGTATATTTTCATGCTATAGTTTCCTTTATAAATTGTTATAGATAGTTTCATCCTCTAATTTGAGCCCTAGGGGTTGAGAAATCAAGGTTTTGCCACTGGGCACACATGCATACAAGTACACAAACTCCTTGACCGGGCCTGTTCATCCCAATCATCCAGAACAAATGAATCAAATGCGTTGATAACTTAGATGTCAAAGATCAATTGCTGCTACAACGGAAAAGGGAAATGCTGAAAACTAGCAAATCGTAAAGGATGAATAATTCTCACTATGAAGCTCGGCAAAGTGGCAGAGACGCTGGACTAACAGTAGTAAGATGATCTGGCATACTACAATCAGCATATCAATCTAAAAGCGATCGACATAGAATAGTTATGGGAAGACACCGAGCATCAAGCAGCTACGGCCAACGCATACAACATGATACGCTAACAATCTAGCCATCTAACCCTCCTCCGCCGGTCAGCGGGGGATAGTAATCGTGTCTCCGTCCACCATCTCAAGGCCCATCGGTGTCATGTGGCCCTTCACACGGATGCCGTCGTACAAGAAGGTCCCGGTGCCGTAGGTGATTGCCTCGGACGCCTTGGCGTAGTACATGTCCATGATCACTTGAAGTTTGTCCGTCATCCTGATGGCATGAGGACTCTGCGATCATCCTGGTCCATGACCTTGAGCGTGATGAAAATCGGCACCACCGTCGCCTTCGTGTCCTCCTCCACCGCCACCAACGTCGATGACCAGGCAGATTGGCTGGCTTCCTATCTTGGTGACTTGGAGTATTCTGGGTGTGGTCTACTTGCTTATATACTGGAGGAGAATGTTCGATAATTTAATTAGCCGCGATCTGTGGACATCTTTATCCGTGTTCAACGTTTCGACTATCTTGTGTCAGTGATTACACAGTGACCGAAGGGTTACCATTATAACACAGCCATAAGCAATCTCATAGAATATTTTAATAGAGAAAAGATAAAAGTTATCTCTTGTAATAATAGTTTCTTGCACACACTACAAAGCTACATGTAGCATTATTTATCTTATGAGCTCTTCCTCTGTTCCATAATATAAGATGCAGTCAAACTTGAAACAATATTCAAAACTAATTTCAAGATTTAATATCTCATATATTATAATATTTTTATTACAAAATTATAGTCATATGAAAGTAGATTTAAATGTCATTTAATGATGTTATTTTATCAAATAAAGTTTAAATAACAATAGACTAATCGTTGGTCAAATACTTAAAGATTTAAATCTTAAAAAACGTGCACGCCTTATTGAAAAGACCCCGATGTCGCCTAGAGGGGGGGGTGAATAGGCGTTCCTAAAAATTCATCACAACTTCATAGCAAATTAGAATCTCGGGCTTTCCGGTTCAAATTGGAATTTTTGATATGAAATCAAAACTTCCGTTCTTAACCGAAAAGTCCGGCGGATAAGAAGATAAACACTAGCTATGAAATTAGAGCTCAAACATAAACTTCCATATGAACTAAAAGGTGACTAGAAAGGTGGCTAAGCAATATATGAGGTTACCAAATAGATCAACACATCATGAAAAAGATCGGGCAATAATAAGCTCAAGCATGATATAGAAGAAGTGAGAACAAGCAAACCAAGAGAGGAAACACTGATGTGTTTCCCGAAGTTCGGATCCTTGAGGGGATCACTACTCTCCGTTGAGGAGCTCCGATGAGCCGGGTCTTCACTAACCCTTTCCTCGGGGTTGTACAAATGCACTCCCCTCCCACTAGCGGTATCTCTTTCCTTGCGGAAGCGGGATCCAACCTTCATAAACTTCCACCGGCGCACCACAAACGAATCGGTGGCTCGGAGGCGATGCCTAGCTGTCTAGGTGTCCTCAACCACCAAGAGTAACAAACACAATCACCAATTTGCTTGCTATAAACTCAATGCTCAAAGTATGGAATGAAGCTCTCTTGCTCTCAACTTCTCAATCTCACAACCCCCAACTCTTCTCTTCTCAAATCCCTCAAATCAAATTTCTCCTCCACTCAAATCCCTCTCACAAATCTCTCCCCCCCTCAAATCCCTCACACAAAGAGACACCACAAAGGTAGGAGATTTGGGGTGGCTATTTGGCTTTGGATAGGAGTTTCTTTCCCTTAAGAATAGCTGCAAATGATGGAGGGGGAGGAGGGCTATTTATAGCCACACACACAGAAATCTGTCTGTTGGGGGCAAAAGATGCTCTTTTCGGATGTTCCGAGCCTCCTTGCGGAATATCCGAGAAGTGTATTTTTTCAGCATCCCGACGACCTCAAACCTAGGAAAGAACACTTTTCGAAACATTTGATAAATTTCTCGGAACATCCGAGAAAAGATACAGAGAGAAAATTTTACCGTCGGAAGTTCTGGTCAATTTTCGGAACATCCGAGACCCCCGGATGTTCTGAAAACACAGAATTAAAACGGCTATAACTCTTTGCTCGGGAGTCCGATTTTGGCGATCTTGGACTCTATGGAAAGCTTACTCAAAGGGCTACCCATCCCAACCCATAATAAGGTCTAACACCACTCTTAGGATAGGTTAAAGCTTGAGTTTCTCTCAAGGTAGCACTAGGATAGGTTACTTTGAGCACTGAGACATAAACAAACTCATCGACATTGCATCCCTCTAATAGTACGGCATTCCTATACTTAAATGTAAATAGAAAGAGAGTTATACCACTAAGAATGCCTTTGTTCCATCTTCATTCTTGGTCTTGAGTGATGCCAATCACTTCAACTCACTCATTTAAAAGATTGATGTGGACTACTTATAGCTTCAACCGGCCTCTCACGGTCCATCACGACAAAGTCTTAACTCGCCCTTCACCACTGGGTTTGGTCCATCGGCGCCAAGCCTCTTGCTTGCCCTTCACCACCGCATGGTCCATCACAACGGGGTATCGCTTGCCCTTCACCGTCTTGCCATCGATAGCCACTTCATAATCCACATCTTCAATGTATTCTCTTTGTCAATCTTGTCTCTAGGTGTCATGCTCTCACTTGAGCATCAACACCCTTTAGCAATTTTTGGGACCTATTCTTTTCATTCAACTCAATGAAATTGTTAGCCCCAAAGATCCGGTTGTCAACCTCCACTTGTTGACCAACCAATCGCATATAAATAATATCAATAAATATGACAAGTATTAATCAACACCACATGTGTCATATACTCAAATGTAAGCTCAAATGTAATGATCCTAAATAGATGTAATTGAATAACATAGGATCAAATACATGCATAGACAATGTATAGGATTTGCTCCCACTAAATGTATGCATACAAAATATATGTGTGATGCAAGTGTATGCATAATTAGAGATGAACATTTGAGAGTTTATCCTATACAAGAATAGAAGGCATTTATTGAATATTGACCTAACAATAAATGCATATCTTCATCTTCATGATCTCAATGTAAAGAGAGACTAAATAAAATATGGTTCAAGCAAAACATTAGTCTCAAATGCATAAGTCAATCACATGGAAATAATACATGTTGGCACATCAATGTATAGATAGAGATTAGAGAAATACTCATATAGCTCGATCTCCATCATTGTATCCTTGTTAACATAGGTTCAACATTAATGAAGACGCTTGTATCTCAACTCATATAAAGACCGGAAACAACCTATTTACAAACTCATAGAGAAGGTCAGTTCCACAATGTCGGTTTGTCATACATCACTAAAGCAACAATTACTCAAATTGTTGATTATAGATTTTTTTGAATCTTTTCCCTTTTTGGTGATGAAATGACAACCGGATATAAAACATATAGAGTTGAGTGAAAGGTATAAAATGAGCTCCCCTTAAAGATGTGTATATATATGAATAAAGAGAGACATATGCATATGTATAAATGGAGTTCATTCTATATCTTGGACCATCAAGAGAGATAGAACACAAATATTACGAGTTTAGCACATACCTCTCATGTTTCCATTATCATATCCAAATGAGACTTCACAAATAAATACTCATAAAGATATTAGTCTCATATAATTAGACTTGTCATTAATCACCAAAACTATATTAAAGGCACTTGCACTTTCACTTATATTATGGAACCGAGGTAGTATGTGCTAATAGTTAGATCACTAGAGATGTTGTCTTTTAAACTACTTAGAGATAGCAAGTTAGCTATATTGTTGGAGGAGGCCTTATATACAAAGAGTAAAGAGTAAGAACCATTCAATTGTGTATTTACTTGCTACAAATCAACCTATGCATGTTATATGTACAACTATTTATTTTTATTTAGTTCTTACCGATGCATCATCGTTGCAATATAATTAATGATGCATTATATTCTGGGACATAGAGAAAAGTGTTTATGCCCTATATTTTGAAATGGAAGGAGTACCATTTGGTGTATTGTATGCGTGAAAATTGACAAGTTATGCTTAAGTAAATTAAGGATATTGTGCTTTCATATCTTTGTCATTAATCCAAAAAAAAAGAAAGGAAAGAGAAAACCCCCACCTTCTAAAAATCTCAAACCTATTAAATTTTGAAGATTTTCCAAAAATGTAAGCCTACTTGTGTTTTCCAATGCTTATTGTCTTAAATTAGCCATGTATTACGTGCAGAGATTAAATAGGCACACGACCATTTGCATGCATGCAAGCATGCATTTCAATCATTGGCTTGCAGCTATAGGCTTTGGCTAAATGGATATGAATCATTAAATCGTTTCAGTTAAATCTATGTGAATTAATTTTTTTTATCTTGGTGACAAAAGTAATGGGCTTGAGGTTTTTTAGTTGAGAGATAATTTTGTTGTCTTGACAATCCTTTGGCCTAATTAGTAATTACCTAGCAGGATAAAAAAACCTGCCCATCAGGACTCAGGGTTCCTATTGTTTCGCTTTTACTTATCTTACGCAACCAAAATTTGAATTTCAACCTTATTTGAAGTTGATTTTGAGGGTTTTTTATCGTAATGTTTTTCAGCCGTAGCTTTCAAATCGTGAATAATACATATATAAAAGTTTTATCTAAAAAAAAGTTTTATCTATAATCTTTTTATTGTTTCGTTTGCGTGTCAACCGCTTATTTGAAAAACCAGAATGATCGTAGCCCAAGCCCATATGAGCGATTGAGCAGCTGAACTGAGCACATTACTAACGGCAAGTTCTAAAGTGGGATAGGATTAGATTCTTTGCCGCATGTAAAATA
Source organism: Leersia perrieri (assembly GCA_000325765.3). NCBI lineage: Eukaryota > Viridiplantae > Streptophyta > Magnoliopsida > Poales > Poaceae > Leersia > Leersia perrieri. The sequence continues at coordinate 17,255,414 of CM002485.1, read as the reverse complement.
AGACAAGTTTTTTTAGAATTACACAGTACGACGCAGACACTCACAACGCACGCACACTCAACCATATGAACACACGCACGTAAACCCTACCCCTATGAGCATCTTTGAAGACTATGCCGGTAAATTCTTGAAATTGACAAAGTCACCATGGGCGTCTCGCTGTCGACGAGTACGTCGCTTACCACTGAAAGCACAAAGCCGTTAAATCCTGAAAAAATCGTTCTCATGTGGAATCGAACCCATGATCTCAGGTGCTACTGAGGCTCTTGTAACCACTAGGCTACACGCTCTTTCGCAAGACAAGCTATTTACTATATGATTAATTGAATATTAACTACTGTAAACTTAAAAATAAATTTATTTGACTTCTAAGGAAGTTTTATAAAAAAAGTTTTTTTAAAAGAAAATCATATTGTTGATGGTTTGAGAAGTGTGCACGCCATAATTTGACGAGTAACAAACTCGGATCGTGCATTCGTGTTGTGGCATAGCCGAATTGCAGCTGCTTGACCCGAAGCGGCATGCGCGCTGCGATGAGACACGAATGTTACCTGCAATGGACGAGCACACATCCTCTCTTTCTATATGGTTCACCCACAAAGCTTAGATTCTAGGAGGCCACATCATCAGTTAATTAGAGTCATTGGATCAACTAATATCAGCTTATACTAATCGTTGGATTAGATGTTGAGTCCAACCGGCCTCCCACCACCAGAGGTGCCATGCGCATGACGGCATGAGTAATGTTCAATGACAATTAAAAGTAATTAAACTTCTAAAATAAGACGTTACACTCTGATCAAAACCAACTAACCTTCGATCATGGTCTGAGAGCCGTCAGATCAAAGTGCATCTTTGTTCATTTTAAAGAGTGATGTAAATACTAATGGGCTCCCAGGCTCTTCCATGGTCCCACTTCTCTCATTAATTGGTCATTTCCTCTTAATCACACACGGAATAACTACACAAACACACACATACATTATCACTTATTAATTAACAATACATAATTGTATTGATACCTCAATTTAACATCAGTAATGGTGCCCAAATAATATAAATCAAACCGTCCAGAAGCTGAACAGTGTGGCACTCTTCACTGCTATCACCGGTGAGTATGTATACAATATATAGAGAGTATGTTCAGGTGTTTTTGATGATCGACATACTTACCAGGTTAGAGTTTTGGTAAGCTGCGTGTATATATGTGTGTTCCAGAGCTTTGATAATCAACATACTGAGATCAGGTAAAAGTTTTGGTAAGTGAACTAATTCAGATCATCATCGTCCGAAAGATTGACATATGAGCCGCCTGATCTAACATCACGTACAATTTTTCTTATATGAACAGCTATCGTTTTGGGAGATCAAAATTGCAGCTAGCTCATGCAAATGACTTGAATGAAAGAATCTTAGTTTGTCTAATTTTCTTCGTGCATATGATATTTCTATCCCACATAATCATCCCGGTATTTCTTTTTTATTTTCTATTGCAGAGAATATGTGTTAGTTAATTTGTCTTTCACTATGATGTAGCTACAGTTCTTTGCCACATAATACTAATCATGTCACTGTGAATGAACCTTTGAGTATTTGGCCATTCATGTCTGTGAACTGATGATATACGTTTAGTGCTATTACAAATTATGCTCTTGCAGATTGAATGTGTTTGTGTTTCAAACTTTAGGTAACAAGTCCGTACAGGTTAAGTGAATTGGCGGATACCTTGCAAATTGCAAGTTCTTCGTACCACTTTAATTATTTGCAATGGCGGATATAGGAAAAAAATTAGTGGGGGCTGAACAAACAAAATAAGCATAAAACAAACCATATCACATGGACCTATTGGAAGAATTTTTAGTGGGGGCTTAGGGGGGTCTCTATGGTCCTAATGCCGGTAGTGGGGGCTCAAGACCCCACAGCCCTCGGTGTAGATCTGTCTCTGATTATTTGCTCAAGGTTCCTCTATATGATGATTCTTCGCTCTGATTCGTAAGAAGGATGGGTCGACTCTGCTGCCACCTGCATTTTTTTCATCGAGGAGCTTTTCACCGATCAGATAGACAGTACATGCATGTTTCTACTATTTTTTTATGGCTTAGACTAAATGTAAAAAATGTGACCTGACCACGCCAATTAGATGACAGAAAGTGTTAAGGCAATAAAACAATTGTTTGATTTATCGAAATTCTTTGTACCGAGTATCATAACGAAAAACGATCATTTGAGTGTATTCAATAATTATTTGTCAACTAGATTATTCATTTTTGAGTTCTTGGCGATTCATGGCGCACACCAATTTGCTATTTAAATTTTCTTGTGATTATGCAACTCTTTTCTCCTGATCCTAAATAATCGAGTATAGTGTGATGTTTAGCAAGTTATCAAATATCCCGCAGCAATATACGGGATATCAACTAGTAAGATGGAATGTTGACCACACACACAATGCCTGCAATGGACGAGCACACAAGATGGAATGTTGACCACTGTTCGCCACGGCAGTTGGTACCTGAAGCCAATTCTCTCTCTCGATTCTCACCCCCCAACAACACACACACACAGTCAGTGTCCACTGAAACCATCCATCGATCCCACTCCGTGGAACCAAGAGCCTGCAACTTTCCCTTCCTTTTGGCCATTTCCATAAAGTAAACATACATGCTGCGACCATCACGGATACACGCAGTACTCACACTGTCACACATTGGCCTCAACAAATGCGTCCAAATTCCTTGTGCTCCCAATGGAGAAAAGTAGCCAGCCCTTGTTCGCTTTCGCTTCGGCTCATCTGCTTGTTCCTCACCTCCTTGTCCCCAACTCCTCACGCGGTCACGCCTCAACGCCACTGCACACGCTGCTCTACTCTCTAGCTTTCGTTTTTGGAGCTCTCCTCTTGTCACCACCACCACTCGTGTTGCCTTTCAAATTCTCTAATTTCCCCGCGCATTTTATTCTTCTTCTTCTTCTTCTTCCTCCCGCTAGTATAAAACTCACTCACTCACTCGATCAATCAGCCTCTGTTTTCAATCAGCTGCCAAAATGACCCATTTCCACCATTGCCGCTCCTCCCTGCTACTTCTCCTCTTCCTCACATGCTGTGTTCATGGAGAGCTCGCCAATGGCGGCCACCAGGATCTCCCTCCTCTTCTCTCCTTCAAATCCTACAACCCAACCGCCACCGCCATGGAGAGCTGGGTCGGCATCAACCCATGCTCCGGCTCATGGATTGGTGTCAGATGCAAAAAGGGCAGAGTGATCGGTGTGTTCTTGGACAACGCCTCACTGGTCGGCAGCGTAGCTCCACTCCTCGATCTCACCCATGTCAGTGTTCTCACCATCAGGAGAAACTCACTGTCCGGTCGTCTTCCACCTCTCGACAACTCGACCAATCCGATGCTGAGGCACCTGCTGATCTCCCACAACAAGCTCAGTGGGGATCTCAGCCTGTCGCTGCCTTCTCTCGTCACTCTGAGAGCAGAGCACAACGGATTCCATGGCGGGCTGGGTGCTGTGAGCGTCCCCATGGCGAGGAGCTTCAATGTGTCGAGGAACATGCTTGGTGGGGAGATCAATGGTGATCTCTCCAGGTTTCCAAGCTCGTCTTTTGGCGGGAATGTCGGTCTCTGTGGTCATCCTCTTCCGAGATGTGTTCGTGCTTACAGTGCGTTAGGAGATTCCAGTAGCATCAGCCAATCTCCTACTGCAGCAATGGACACTAGTAGTGTTTCTTCTAGTAATGGAGGAAGCTTGAGTAAGCTCGTGTTGACGGCGCTCATGGCGACGGGCATTGGCAATGCGGTGCTCATCTTGATATCGGTGGCTATATCTGTCGCCATGTTCGTCTACGTGAGAAGAAAGCTTCGGTCAATGAAGGATGCGTCCGATTCGGCGTTGACTTTTCACGAGGAAGACAAGGTGGATGAGAAGCGGCAGAAGAATGGCGGCGGCGGCGGACTCGTCGTGTTCGAGGGCGGCGAGGATCTGAGGCTGGAGAGCCTTCTGAAGGCGTCGGCGGAGGTGCTCGGCAAGGGAGTCTCCGGCAGCACGTACAAGGCGGTGCTCGAGGACGGCGTCGTCGTCGCCGTCAAGCGCCTCAGCGCGCTGCAGTTCGCCGGCGCCGCCGGCAAGGCGTTCGACCGCCACATGCGGCTCGCCGGCCGGCTGCGCCACCGCCACGTGGCCAGCCTCAGGGCGTACTGCAACTCGAGCGGCGAGCGGCTGCTCGTCTACGACTTCTTCCCCAACGGCAGCCTCCAATCCCTCCTCCTGAGGGGGCTGGATTGGGCGGCGAGGAAGGCGATCGTGCGCGGCGCGGCGGAGGGGATAAACTACATCCACACGTTCCCGGCGAGGCCGGCGCTGGTGCACGCGAACGTGAAGCCGTCCAACATCCTGCTCGACGACCGCGGCGAGGCGTGCGTGTCCGAGTGCGGCGTCATGCGCTACGCCGCCAACATCCAGCAGCACTGCGTCATCCCGCGCCATCCGCCGGAGATGTTCCCGGACCGGGCGGCGAGCGGCGGAGGCGGAGGCGGAGGAGGGTGGCACGGGTACGCAGCGCCGGAGCTGGCTTCCGGCGGCGGCGCGAGGGCGACGCAGGAGTCGGACGTGTATAGCTTCGGGATGGTGCTGCTTGAGGTGGTGAACGGCGGCGGAAAAGATGGGGACGGCGGCGGGGAGGAGGAGGAGGAGGCGATGGGGATGGTGAGGATTGGGATGATGTGCACGGCCGAGGCGCCGGAGGAGAGGCCAAGGATGGCGCAGGTGCTCGCCATGATGGCGGAGTTCATGTGAGCTTGTGAAGTGAAGTGGAGGCACATCAGTTAGCCGCTAAGACAGTCCAGTAACCGAGTCATTAGCTTGCTAGTAGCATTTGATATCTAGAGCAGTAGAACTGTAGAAGACTAGAAGTGCCATGGAAAATCTTCTTGAATGCAAGAAGAGCATGTATGCATGTTTGTGAGCAATTGGGGGGATAAACCTCATGCCGTTGTTGTTCATCAGCTGACAGCTACAAATATGCAATGCATGCTACGATTAAATATCAAGACTCAGTGAGTGTAGTCAATCAAATCCTTCACTCTGGCAAAGGCTTTGTAGAAGCCCAAGTTCAGCCTGAGAACCATTTTATTCGGTAGTAGCCCAGCCCATCGTTTGGAACCTGATTTAGACGGCTCGGCTCTCATGGATTTGGACCCTCATTTGGTAGTAGCTCGGTCCATCATGCTGATGCCACTTTTAGAATGAAGGGGTTCAGTCGTTCAGAAATCAGAACGTGCCATCAGAAATTCAGAGAAGAGCGATGAACCGACGGAACAGCAATGCTAGCTGTGATTCAGTGAACCATCAACCACACACGTAAACACGTTGCCTACTTGCCTGTACCGCTGTACGACATGGTCAATTTGTGGTGAACCTGCCTGACTTAGAACCACATCAGAAGCTACCATATAAATCTTCAGAGTTCAGTTACAGAAGCAGCCAGCAGACGCTCTTTAGAATTTTACCGAGAAACAGAGCACGGCAATTCTCGTTACCCATACAGCTGCAAAACTCGAGCATGCAGCTGTAGCAGTTAAATATCAGACGTCTGAATCTTTGTTTGGCTTTTCCAAGGCCATATTTGCAACTAGAGTTTTTTTTTTTACTGTGTACTGCATGGTGTAATGAGCCTAGAGAACAATTAAACTAAGCAGTAATTTTAATTTACCTAAGTTAAACTGTCTTTACCATGGAATCGTACAGTTGGTAGCCGGTAGCCCAGTACAGCTTTGCTACCACAAAGACAACTCATATGTGGACCAGTACTCAACAAGAAGCACATGGGGCAGACATGCTTCAATGATTTCGACCTTGGATCCATCACCGAAATCACGAACATTTCCAGGCCACCACTGCGATTTTACAGCTCGCACTTTCAAACTTTGAATGCAATAATTTTCATCCAGCCTTGCTGCCTCTCAATCGTTTTCAGAGCACTCATTGGTTCAGAGCACAAATTGAACGTTGTTCAGGCGTATGATACGGTTTTTTTTTATAGCCTGATCTTTTCTTACTTCCTTCAGAACGATAGATTTATACATGCTCGACAGATTAATACACGATCAACCAGTAATTTCGAAGATACCTGTACTGCCATGTCTTTAGTCAGTTATTGTCAGAGATGGTGGATTCAGTCTAAGATTGGAGTGTTCGACGTTGTGCAGGAGATTCAGAATTTGGTCTTAATTTACATGTTATGGTACCATATGTGTGCACTTGTTTTGAACTGGAAAGAATCAAATAAATCATCTCAATTCATACCAAAGAACAAAAAGAGTACCCACCGCCACCAAGAAGAAATGGCGCGAAACCACACCTCCCTCCCTCCCTCCCCACCGCACACCACCACTACTCGTTACATACACACCCACAATCCTTCCCAACACACGCGACGACGACGACGACACCGATGGAGACACGCGCACACACCGAATCAATCAATCAGGAAGCCACATCGATCGATCCTCCCCAAGACGACGCCGATCGATCTAGCAGAAGAGGTAGCCGAAGGCCGCGGCGGCGAGGGATGCAGCCGCGAGGGGGACCGCGGAGGCGGCGTCGGAGGTGGGCGCCGGCGCGGGGGCCTCGGTGGCGGCTGCCGCGGAGGCGACGAGTGCCGCGGCCATGGCGGCGACGGCAAGAGCCTTCATCCTGAGACCGGCCATTGTTATCTGTGAGATGAGATCTCTCTTGCGAGGAGGGAGAAAATCGCAGAGAGATGCGGCGGCAGCAGGAGAAGGCAAAGGTGGCTTGGAGGAGGAGGAGGAGAGGGGAGGGGTTTATATAGGCGGCGGAGGTGCCAGCCAGGTTAGGGTAGGGAGAGATGCGTGGCTGGCCGTTTGTTGGGTACTTGGGTTCCGGGTTTGGTGGTGGCGCGGCCTTGCTTTGCGGTTGGGCGGGCGGACGCGCGCCGTGGCCGTTGGGAATTTGGGGATGGGAATTGGGAAATGGGATCCTCTCTGGCTGACCACCAGCTTGGTTGGGTCTTGGTTTCCAACGGTTGGAAGTCTGTCAATGTGCAGCACGACTCCACGAGTGCACATGCGCACTCAAGTAGGAGTATACTTCATTTTTGGGGTACATTATATGGTATAAACATTGTTTTTTCAGAGTAAACTTTGGTTTTTTAAGTAGATACGGCTAATAAGTAGTATCATCTAGTAGTATTTTTTTCTTTGACGTGACTTTTTAAGGGTTTGACCAAACATGTGCTTAAGAACACAATTGTATCATGTAGCTAGAGGGTTGGTAAGTTGAATGGCTCTTGAAGTTTACTTCTCCATAATGAAATATAATTTTATATAGAACTCTTAGCTTCTATGAATATAATTAATTATGAGCGCAACTATCTTGATCAATCTACACTTTTACTCCCCCGTCCAAAAAAAACACATTTCTAGGTAGAATTATGGACATATGCTAGATACCCCTCGTCGATTGCTATATTTTGGGACAGACAGACACATAGATATGGTTTATATATGAAACTATAAACAAAATTATATTTTGTGGATAACATATTTTTTATATACAATTATACATACATTTGTAATTAAATGTATGCTTAGCTCATCTTTTACGGGCACAATTGTTATTTTGTACACATACAACTATATCTTTTAATCTATATGCTATAATTTAGATCCGTTGTGTTCTAACGGTTAAAATTTTTTGGCTTCACAGTCTACAAAACACATGGCTCAATGGACGGTAGTAGGACAATTGATCCTTCCATCCCTGGGAAAACGAGAGCTCAAATTGTGTTACACCAAGACATGGATTCAGAAGATCAAGAGTGCAGGGGCATGAACGCATGGGGGAAGGCCAGCCTAGTGGGAACAGCTGGCGTGACAGTTGCCAAATGGCCCCTCACAAATTAGCTGTCAAAGCTAAATTCAGCAATACGGCCGCCCTTTGTTAACCTTCCTTCTCTTTTGTCCATTCTCTCCTTACTCCTTTTCGTCTTCCTCTGAAAATTCCAGGAAGGCCACCGATATTTCGCTTTGGTGCGATCGCGACACTCTCGTGTATATATTCACCGGTAGTTCGTGCACACAATTAACAGTGAAAAAACGGGTTGAATTTGATTAGCCTTATCCCTGATTGCAACGTGCTAACGAACATACGCGTTGAGATACAAAATACACGCCAGTTTTTTCTACGAGCAGATCAGAATAATATCGTACCAGTACAACGTCCTCCTCCAATTCGATCCCTCTGGAAGGTCGCGGTGAAGAATAATTCAATCCTTTGGAAGCAAAAAGTCGGCAGCAGCCATTACTAGCACGCGTTAGGTACGTAAGTTGCAAACTTCCATGCGTTTCCTCCTTTCTTTCTTTCTATCTTTTCTTTTTTTCATTCTGTGTTTCCCTCGTTGGCTCGGCACTGTGGCTGGCATCTACGTACGGTCGCCGTTGCTTTTGCGGCGTGGGGGGGGTGACGCGTGGTTAACCGCCTTTCTTCCTTCGGCACGGCGCTAGTACGCACGCCGAGGCCGTGAGCGGGCCAGATGGAGGAAGCTCGTGGGGGTAATAATGTTGTGCTTTGGGTTGGGTGCTGTGATGTGGGGGGTTGAACGAACCATAGAAAGTATAGCGGAATGCATTGCTATTTGGACATTACCAACACGAATGTCGAATGATCAGTCATTGTGGTACACGCATTTTTGTTAGGAAAATACTCAACAGTGCCAGATGGTTGCTCGTCTCATATGGGGATTCACAGCATTTCAGTGGTTACTGGTCAGGTTTAGGACTCAGATATGATGGGTTTCTCTTTAGGCCCGATTTTTGGTTTGAGAGATCTTTGGTCACCTGGGTCCAATTCGTTGCAATGGGCTTAATTGTCCCCAACCCAGCCTATTCACCCTGTTTTTTTGGGCTAGGCCTACCAAATTCCAAGCTCGAAAAATATCCCGCTGGCTATTTGGGCCGAAGCGTCTATTTCGTCCACACGGCCTCGGCCGGCGCCCGCAACCGGAAGCGCATCGCCGACGCCGTTGCCGTGGCCGAGCTACCACCAAAGCTTCCGTAACGAGGCTTCACCGCTTCACTCCGCCCTCGCACACGCACGCCTCGCTTCACGGCCTCGGTTCGAGACGCGTGCACGCGACGTCGCGAGCGCGAGCGGGGATGAAGCCCTTGCTGCTCACGCCGACGGCCGCGCGGCTCGCGGCCGCAGCCGCGGCGCCGTCAACGCTCTCGCGACTGCTCCACATACAAAACGGTCGCCACCATGCGCACGCCTCCTCCTCCTCCAACCTACTCTCGCCCCAACGACTCTTCCCTCCTCACCGCAGTTTCCGCGCCGGCCGCCTCATCGCCTCCTCTTCCTCCCCTCAGGTCTGGCTCGCGCCCCTTCTCCCCCCTCCCCCCGCCTGTTATTTAGTCCTGTGTTGGGGGATTGTTGCGCACCAAGTGTTCGGCGGAATGCCCATGAGGTGAATATGGCTCTGGCTGATGGTGGTGCTCTGGTGTTTTTTCCTGCGTTGCAGATGGCGGCGCCTGCCGATGCACCGGGCGGATCCGCGGACGCGTTCGAGGTGATCCGCGCTCACCAGGTGCGGCCCTTGGCATCGTGATCGCCCCCCTTCTTTTTTTTTTTTTCCTTGGACGCCTCACGCCTTGTATGTGATGTCCCCCAACCCGAGGAGTGAGGAATCTAACGAGGCAGTAGCTTAGAGCAAGGTCAATAGAAGCACTCACTGCTAGCTCCAAAATTGATCCATGTCATCAAGAGTTAACTAAAAGCCAACTCATACAAAAGGAGACTATAAGCTGACTATAATTTATTATTAGTTAAAGTATTTAAACATTTAATACATGCATGGGCATAACAGCTACAAGGATCAACACTAACACTCTTTTTTGTGACCATTTTGGTGCAGCACAGGTCACAATAGAAGTTATGTACTGACAACATGAAGATAAAGTTATTGACATAATTAAGCACTAATGAGCCAAAAAAAGATCTCAATCACGCAAATGGACACACAAGTATGCCAATTTCATGCTTAGCGAATTAAATGAGAAACATACCATTCTTCAAAATCATATGCACATCCACCATGCCAGCCACAGGGGAAGTCACACCGACATGCCAATGCCACCACCGGTCGTTGATTTGTTGATTTTTGGCATGGTTGCCAGCTAGGAGGTTGGGGAACTATGGATTTGGTTTAGGGGCGGAGCAAAAGAGGCAGCAGCAATCTTGCAATGGCCGCCGACGGGATCTTGGCGAGGAAGGAGAGGAAGGCGGGGGCGGATATCAGGCGGCGCGGCGGCGTTTCACGCGTGGCCGCGGAGGGCCGAAGAGGATCGAGGTGGGGTGGAAATGGATCTTGCGTCGACAGCTTCGCTCGATACGACGAACACTAGTTGCTCGGATCGGACGAGGGAACATGGGATTCGGGAGGGCGGATGTGGGACCCACAAAAAGTGTTTTTACTGCCTTTGTGCGTGGGAGCGAGAGCTATCGCCCGGCACCAAATTAAGCGCTCGCTTTTTTCTCTCTCTTCTCTTCTCTCCTTTTTTTTTTGCTGATGTGGAATTTTTGGAGCCTGCTGACTCATGCTATTGTACCTGCTCTTATGCAATGTACAAAACTCAAACTGGCTTTGTTCTGGGCCAGTAGTGTCTCGGGGATTCCACAAAGATAGGACAACATACCTGATAAATGTAAAATGTAATACAGTCACTCCCTTTGAAAAATGTCAAATGTCCCAGGAGGAAGGATTAGTTGATGATATTGTGAATCAGACTTGGAAGCTGTCCGCTAGTCTGGTGTGGTGAATGATTGAACAACTTAGTGTTGCAACTAGACATTGCATCAATACTATCAATCACATAAAGAAGGTTCGTTAAGTAGAGTTAGACCTACAAGTACAACACAATCAACTGAGATTTTGCAAACCTTTCCTTTGTCAATTCCTACATGAGTTTGAACAATCAATTTGTGGAACAAATGTATAACTGTCAGCACATAACATAAGGGAACACTTCAACAATCTCATTTTGTTTTTAATTTTCAGAATTTCTTGATCATGCTTACTCAAACAAGAATTTCATTATCCTAGGAAAAAGCTGCTCGACTTCCTCCAGTTGAAGAAATACGGACCATTCTTGACCGAAGTGTTAGGGGTGTCCTTGCCACCCATTCTCAGGTATTCTGTAGACCATAATGAGTAGTGGTTGTATTGCCATGTACAGGGCAGTTGCCAAGAGCATGGAATAACATGTTATTTTGTTTACAGGTGCATGTTGGCTATCCATCTGGTTCAATGGTCGATTTTGCGTGTGACCAGGATGGTTCCCCCATATTAGCAGTTAGTAGTTTAGCCATTCACTCAAAGGTATGATGTAACATGCTTTCCTGAATAGAATACATGATAAAACTACATGATCATCGTTTCCCATGCATGGAGACTTTAGGCATTTGTACCCATTCTTAGCAGTGCTACTACCACACTGGCATAGATGTTTGGACATGCAAAGTAAATAACCAAATATCATACACATGTAAAATGCATGACTATGAGCAGTGATATTTGAAAATAGTAATTTTGCTAAGCAGTTCAGCAGAGCAATTTTCTGACTGCCATGTTTTTCCTGATGCAAACTTCTTGTGTTCTGATACATTTTTTTTTTCTGCAGAATCTCTCTGGAAATCCTAAATGCTCTCTTCTGGTTGCCAAAGACCCTGATGACAGAACAGATACTGTAATTACCGTGTACGGTGACGCCACACCTGTAATTTTCTCCCTCCCTCACACTCCAGATACTGGCCTGCTTATAGCCTGATTTATTTCTGTATGATCATTTTCTTTATCATACTGTACATGTTGCATGAAATATATCTCTTTTGGTTTTTGTGTTATGTCTCGAAGGTTTCAGACCAAGAAAAAGATGCAGTGCGAAGTGCATACTTACGAAGACATCCCGAGGCATTTTGGGTATGCTTTGTGGGTTTTTTTACTATTTTGGAAACACACCTTTTTTTAACATGAACTACTGATTTCTGATTGATAAAAATGCCAAATAAGGTTGATTTTGGTGACTTCCGTTTTCTGCACATCAAGCCAAAAGCTGTGCGGTATGTGTCTGGGGTCGCAACCGCTACCCTTGGTTCTGGAGGTATGTTGCTTCCTTCAGTGCTCTAGTTGATCCACTGTTTCAGAAATGAAGGAAGAGGAGATTCCATGGTCCTAAATTTACCTTTTATTTGCTCAGTAGCCGTGATCCTGAATTGTGTTTTTACTACTAGTATTTTTACAAGAATAGAAGCCATGCCAAATGATTTGGTGATAATGATGCCTGATTTTAATAATATTATGAAATCCCAGAATTCGCTGCTGCTGAGTTTAAGGAAGCAAAAGTGGACCCAATATCTCAATTCTCAACCCCTATTACGGTATCACATTCTTTTTCCTTTTTCTCTAATAGTGAATATTACCCCAGATGTATCAATCCTTATTGTAGTTATGTTCAATTTTATTTCCATGCAGAGCCACATGAATAAAGATCATTCTGATGATACAAAGCTCATAGTACAACACTCAACCACTGTCAAGGCAAGTGCAAGAAAATTTATGTACAGTGTCTCTAGTCATATCAGGCAAATATTACTTGGCGGAAAATATTCGGCAAATCATATTTTATGAAATAGTGTTTGGTAACTAAATAACCAGTATTTAAGTTACTGAATGGCGTGTATTCAGTCATCTTGGTGTGTTTAGTTTGGAAGAGGAAACATTCTTAGGTTCAAGCATATGGTTGACATTCTTTTCAGGCAAGACCTACTCCATAGCTGAGGAGGCTTGCTGGTGTACGATGGATTCATAAGATAGCTGTCTATACTCTCACCCAGAAGACCAGAAGTTCCTCACCTTTAGCACCTCCTGATGACCTGAGGCACTGAACCCACATGGCCACACTGTCACCCATCCTGGCGTTGTGCAATGGCCAGATTTAGCTTAGCCACACAACAAGGCTGTGTTCACAATGTGCTCATGGGAATGGAAGCCAGGGAAGAGAGAACCTGGTGTAGTCGGGGGTACAACCAATTTATGGCATTTAGCCTAGTTGATATTTTCGTGTATTCGGCTTATTATTGGCAACAAGAACTATTATGCTGTAGTATGCAACATGAAGTGCAAATTTTGACCAGCAGCATCTGCAAACATCATTTTGCCAGCACTATTGGAACATATCCTGATCAATAGTGTGGAGTAGTGGAAAGCATCTGCAAACATCATTTTGCCAGCACTATTGGAACATATCCTGATCAATAGTGTGGAGTTGTGGAACAGGAACTTGTCTATCCCCACCCCCCCAACCCCCCCCCCAAAAAAAAAAGCACCCATTTATGCTGATGCTACTCTTATCTCTTGGTTTTTTACAGGTGGACTTTGCATACATGCTTGATGTGGATAGTCTTGGTTTCAATGTGAAGGTAACTCTGTAAAAAAATTGTTCTACTCGTACTATATTTGAAAACACATATTGATTCTGGAAATGCTACCACCAAGGAACCAAATATGAAATACCGATGTTAAGTTTAATACAATGATAACAGTGCTGCAACAATGAACAATCAACAAAGCAATAGAATCCAGAACTTTGTAATATTCTAAAAGCAAGATTATGCTCCCTGAATTTAGATCAATAATGTTAAATAGCACTACAGTTTGAGGAGAGAATTCCTGTAGATACCTTGAAATTTGGATCCCCTCATTGGCTTTATAACGACACACTTGTTTCTTGACATCTTTGAACATATCCTGTTCAACCCTAATGTTATGCACTGTCTTCTAAGTCAAAACCCAACCTTGAAACTGTAATATACACTGCATTTGTCCAGGCTGGTTATGATGGAAGTGCCTTGAAGCTGCGTATCCCCTTCCCTAGGCGTGCACAGGATAGGAAGTGAGTCTCTGCAGACCACATTGCATTCTCTTAATTTTGTTATGTAAACTCCAAATGATTACTTTATAATCAATGTCTATGATATGGTTATTTCAAATATAGATGTCTTGAGACTGACTATATTGTTTTTGCTGTTCCTGTGTAGGGATGTCAAGACACTTATTGTGGAAATGCTCCAAGCTGCAAAAGCCTCATCCTCTACTGAATGATGTCCTGATCTAGAATGGGACATCTTTGTCCTTGTAAATGAAATAATCATCTTTATCAATATGAGCTTTTCTGTTCGGTCTTAGCATCAATTCAAGATTTCAAGATGGAAATTCCATGTTTTGACGACGTCTCAGGCTCTCAGCTTAACACTGAACAGCATACATGAATTGTCCAGTTAAGTGTTGAACCAATGCAAATCTACTTGTAAATTATTTGAACTGAAACGCTCTACCATGTACAGTTCTTTCAAATTTCAATCGATACTTGTCTTACTGGCAGTCTGCAGAGATGAAGCTGCCATCAGCACTCTTAAATGCTTGAGTTGGTGTGATTGCTGCCTTGTTGGTATCCCGTGCTCAGCAGGTCTCTTGACAAGGCAAAAATCGTACACCAGAAATGTGAGTGCTGCTACTAGTGGAGATGTCATGAAGACCGAATTCTGAAAGACATCAAACTGAACCTGTCGCGAAGGATCCAAATCTCCATCGAAGTGATCCCGAATTCATGATCCAGCATTTCTTAAAATAAAAATGAGTGTAGGAAATTACCATCAAATGAACAAGATCTACATATGAGCCGTCACAGGTAGAAACAGCCTCATGAAGTCATGATACCAAAGAAACATGGAACTTATCTCCACCAAAATCACTACATAACATGTCAAAAGCTTTTCTTCAACGCAAACGACAGGATTGAGCTTCATACACTGAATTCCATTGGAACACAGAATAAGATAATATTTGATTTTTATCCATAATATTTGACCATTTATTTTATTTAAAAAACTTATGACAATGTAATTTACACATAACTTGTCTTTTTTTTTATTTTTACACTAAATTTTTCATCAAGACAAATAGTACTAATAGTTTTTTTAGGGGAAATAGTACTAATAGTTAACGGTGACAATTTTGGGATGGAGAGCAGTTCGAATTTTTGCAAGCCAGAAGGTGCAACTCACAGAGGATGAGACGAGCGGCGGCCGTCCGTGTCGACAGCCGAAACCACCGCCTGGACGAAGGACTGATTTGTAAACCACCTCATGTTTGCAATCCGAATCAGGGGTATATATTATTTTCATATACACCCCTGTGTGGGACATATTATTTTCACTTAACCCCTGTTACAGTGTTACGAACCACAAAAGGGGTTATGCGAAAAAGAACCACCCGTGGGCCCCATCTGCTACCTCCCCTCCCTCAGCCGCGCCGCGCTCCTTTCCCTCACTCTTCACTCCACCATTGCCACCGGCGCAGCGTGCTCCTCTTTACTGCTCGCGCAGGAGGGCCCACCGTCCAGTCTCCGTCGTCGCATCGCTGATTCCCTCCTCCCCTTGCAAGCAACCGCAGCGGCGGCGGCGGCGGCGGAGGAGGAGATGGAGTACAGGAGAGTGAAGGACCAGGTAAGCACCAAACCAATCCCCGCAACCCTAACGGAGAGAGGAATGCCACTCGCGGCTGATGCGCCACCGCCGCCGCCCGCGCCTTTAGATTGGATCGCTGCAGCGGGATTTCTCTTTTGCGATTTTCGTTGGCATTTTCTGTTCCTCACTTAGGGTTGTAGAAATTCCGGTACCTTGCGGCTCTGGATGTCAATTGGACGGTGGCTTTCGTCTTTACTAATCCGGTCGATTTTGATTCTGAAAAAAAAAAGGATCCAGTGTCCAAATGTTACAGTGAACGAAACATGATAGTGGCTCCATATTGAGATTAACAATGTGTGGTCATTCAACCAGATTTTTAGATTTAAGACAATGTATCTGATACTGCCTTACTGGTAGTAAGTACTAGTAGTAACTAGTAAGTAGTTAGTGACCAGTGCATAAATTCTATATTGTAAATAGTAAGCTGAAGATATAGATGCTGGTAAGTTTGGCGTGCTTGATTAGCGGAACTGGTTGTTCATTTAATCACTTGTCCCCAGCCAAACCAGGCAGATCCCCTGTGATTTAAACTTGAAATTTGACTTAAATTTTCCAGGTCTTTTTAGTCCTATTGATATTTGTCAACTAGGTGCTGATAGCATCAATGTGGCAATATGTACAACCGTACCTTTTTGGAGTTACGAGTATTACAATTACGAGTATCTTATACTTAAAGAAGTGGTTCTGTTTGCTAACTAGTTACGTCTCTGCTGTATTGACTAAAGGAGAGCTATGACGCTCCATCTCAGAAAGACATAGAAAGCCCTGGTGAGAGGTCTCTTTCTAGCAGTAAGTTGTTGATTTCTCATAGAAACATTTTCTTTCAATATCCATAACTAGGAGTCTGATATTTTTACGATCTTACCATTTACAGCTTCAGCAACCTCCAGTCTTAGCACTGCTGCGGGAGTTTCGAAGGGCAAGAATAGTTGGAAGTTAAAGTAAGACTTAATTGTTTCAATCTTTGTCGTCATATATCAAACTTGTGAAAATCAATTGATTTATCACTAATGCGCTGTGGCAGGTCCGTTGTTACACTTGCATTGACATTACTAACAAGTTCTCAGGCAATACTAATTGTGTGGTCAAAAAGAGCTGGAAAATACGAATATAGTGTCACAGCGGCAAATTTTTCGGTGAGAAAAATTTGACAAATTCTGTCTTGCTGCCTGGTGACAGCAGTTCCAATCTCCAGTGATGTTTTCCTTTTGTTCTATTGGTTCAATGATAAACTATGTATTCATTTGTATATGTCTAGGTGGAAGCTTTAAAATGTCTGTTATCTCTCATAGCCCTGTACAGAACATGGAACAGTCAGGGTGTTACAGAGGATAATAGGTGATTATTTTTTCATAATCTTCTCTCTAATTTCATATTAGTGCTTATTGACTTCATCATATTCTTTAGCAGTTTGTTATCATGTTTTTCAGGTTAAGTACATCATTTGATGAAGTTAAAGTTTATCCTATCCCTGCCATACTTTACATGGTAAAGAATTTAATGCAGGTATGTCAACTTGTCCGGTTCTTCCATTCTAAAAGTAATTTTGTGCTTACAACAGAAGATATTTGAAACGCCTTTTCACTTCCTTCTACCTGTCAGTACTACATCTTTGCATATGTGGATGCACCAGCTTATCAAATCCTGAAGAACCTGAATATTATTAGCACGGGTGTGTTGTACCGCATCATTCTAAAGAAAAAGTAAGGTCTTCATTCTCCATAATCTTCAAAGTCATAACCTATGTTACCAAAGTCCCTGGATTGATGGGTCGAGGAACGAGATCGTGGAATGCGGCATGCTGGTTATTTTAGGTTTTAACAAGGAACGAGAATGTCCCATGTTCCCGGGACGAGGAACACGGAATAGTTCCGTGTTCCTGGTGACTTAGCCTTGAAGTTAGGAGTTTATAAATCTGCCATGCTATATTTCTATGACAAAAGTCATCATGTAATTTTGTTTAACTGCACACTAATATTCATCATTAAGCATGACCGCCCAAACATATCATCTAAAAACTGCTAGATTACTTTTTTTTTTTTTGCATTCAGCAGATGCAGCTTGCCTCAAAACATTCATAATAGTACCCGTCCTTTTTTGGAAATGTATATTACCTGGCCTTTGACATGCTAAATGTTTCAGTATTTTACTGTAGCCTTCTTATCTGGCTTTCATAATCTTGGCATGCTTTAAAATTAAATTTATTCTTCACTTTCAGCTTCATTCTTTACATCCTGATTTCATAACCGAGTATCTTGTGTTTTTTCCAGGTTAAGTGAAATTCAGTGGGCTGCATTCATTCTTTTATGTGCTGGTTGCACTACGGCCCAGCTAAACCCCTCGTAAGGAAAATACGTTATGATACTTTGTGTTCATTCTCAATAGCCTTCATATTTCTTCAAATCTTTATGGTTAATTGGTAGAATAATATGCTATTTTCCAGGTCAGATCATGTTCTTCAAACCCCTATTCAAGGTTGGATTATGGCAATTGTAAGTGGCTAGGATTGGAAATAGACAGTCGAGTCACATAGACATGCTACAAGATGTGTTGACTCCACCGACTGAATAGAATGTGCTTTCTTCTGCAGGTGATGGCTCTTCTAAGTGGTTTTGCAGGGGTATACACAGAAGTAAGTGAATTTACTAGACTGCTACTGCCCCCTTTTCATATTTATCTGACTTTAGGAAGATTTAGTTGATGTGTGTTGTTCATCATTGCTCAATGCAGGCAATCATCAAGAAACGTCCTTCAAGAAACATTAATGTGCAGAATTTTTGGCTGTACATTTTTGGAATGCTCTTCAATTTAGTTGCAATTTGTGTTCAGGACTTCGATGCTGTCATGAATAAGTTAGTTCTGATGAAATCTGTCAACGGATGCTAATGTTTTGATATGTTTCACTCTATCAGCCATTTTAACTTGATATTACCATCTAACGCAGAGGCTTTTTTCATGGCTACTCATTCATTACCATTTTGATGATTCTCAATCATGCACTCAGGTACTAATTGTTGAATCTTGTCTTGTCTGTTGTCTTTTGAGGTTTACATACCACATTGTATTATTTTATTTTTATTTTTTGCTTTGCAGTGGCATTGCTGTATCAATGGTGATGAAATATGCGGACAACATTGTCAAGGTACAAATTCGGAACTTCTACGGCTGGTTTATTTTACTCTTTTTGTTTAGAGTTCTACCAGACTATCACTAGATTCTTTTCATGGTAGTCACAGCTGTTTTTCCCTACCTGGGTGGCTTGCAGCCTTACATTTACATTGCACCTTAAAGATTACTCTGCTTTATACCTGTCTGTTCTTTAAGAACAACATCTTCTTGATGATACCTTGTGTTGTGTTCATCAGTCCATGCCCATGCCTCTGGTGGATTATTGTTTATGCTTACATTTTTCTGCATTCTGATATACGAGAAGCTATACCATTCCATATTCTGTTATCAAAGGAACTATTTTAGTGAACAGATAATCCAGTCCTCTTGATTTACACAGATTGTGTCTACTGAAAAACTTCTTGCTAAGAATGTAATGCACAGAGTTTTTCATCAATCATTTATCTGACCATGTAACCTTGCACACATGCAGGTGTACTCAACTTCAGTTGCCATGCTTCTTACAGCAGTTGTTTCTGTCTTTTTGTTTGGCTTCCATCTATCCCTTGCTTTCTTCCTTGGATCCACGTAAGTGCTTATTAAAGTGAATAACAGATTCTCTTGACTGTTGCCTTTGATAGTAATGAGCTCTTGTTACGATTGCAGGGTTGTTTCAGTTTCTGTATATCTGCATTCTGTTGGGAAGCCCCAAGCACAGAAATGAGCTCTACTTTCATGAGTTAATCTTTTGAAGTATCAAAAAATGGCAACATCCACATCTTTGCTGCATTTCACAATGATTTTTGGGTAGCACTGCCAATACCATTGCGGTATTCACAATGCTGGAAATGAGATTCATTCTTGCTACTATTGAGCCAAGTTCTTGACGGATTTTGGACTAGATCTCCAACCAAGCCAACCGGACGATGATCACAACTGATCGACTAACGTTATAACCGTCTGAGTGATGATTTGAAGCCTTGTTTGGCCCGTTCCAAGATGCTGGATATTTATCGCGTATCTTCATTCAGCCTACTATAGTGAGGACAGCACGTAGAAAGCATTTTTCTGATAAACGACTGTTACTAACACAAGTGTCTTCGCATATCATTATCTGTAGTAGTTTTTTTTAGATAATGTACACATACGAAAGGATAATTAACCCAACTTGCAGCAGCATTTCTGAGTTACGACTCTGCCTTCATTATTACCGAAGGGCAGAAATTGGGATCCGATGGCTATGGTTGTGATGGATCAAAATCTCGACCTGTATGTATCTTATATGGGCCGGGCCCAATATAAAGCCCATAACACTCCCCTTCTGTGTAAAATAGGAGTGCCCGATACGGAGGAAGCAGGTGGTTTCCTCGCTCGGGGGCTTTCTCCCCGGCGCCGAGCACGTCTTCCCCGCCGACGGCGCGCCGCCGCCTCGTCTCCCCGGCGCCGTTGACCACGGAAGCTTCCCGTCGAGGTGTGTAACCATCGTCTTGCCTCTCTTCCCTCCCCAAGTCTTCCTTCCTACCCGTATCCATCCAATCTCTCACCTCACCCAACCCTATTTCTTGCCGCTGGCGCGATCGATCTGCATGAGAGGTTCAGGGAAGAGGGCCAGTCTTCCTCCTCTCCGATCTACTTTGCAGCTCCTCCTCCTCGATTTGATTTTTATGGGGTGTGGCCTTTCCTCGCTTCCTCACGCAGTAAGGACTAAGGAGTATTTCGGTGGTGTGTGTTTCTCCTTACCCTTGCCAGGCAACTGCACAAACTCATGAGTAAATAGCTCCAATGATTTGCATTACCGGTGCAAACATTGTTATCACCTTATCGTTTGCATCATGTCTATCCTATTTAGTATTTACTTATTAGTATACTGTGCACTACCGCTGCAATGATTTTGTGTTCTTTTATTGGGAATGTCATTTGCACAATTTCGAGTATGTTTTAAACTTGTTACATCTACAAAACTACATGCTCACACCTTGCTATTATGTACTAGTACCTGTGTAGTACTAGCAGATTAAGCATAGCTGATTTAGGTTTTTTTTAGATACTTAGCATGGCTGATTTAGGTATGGTATTTATTCATTATATGAGCTCATAATTCTCCTTATTACAAGGCAGTAAGTTTCCCTGCTTTCCCTATTTTCCCTGCTCATAATTCTCCATTGTCTACTCTCTTGCAATCCTTTCCCTGCTTTTCTAAGATCGCCGGATCACTATTTTAGTCTGATGGTTAGGGAAGGTTTCAGTAATTTTGGTTGTCCACTGACATTGTCGTGGGGCTTGCATATTAAGTGATCAGGTGGTATTCTATTCTCCAAAGAGCAGAAAACATGGTTAATGCAATAAAGGGGTTGTTCATCTCCTGGTAAGCTCCTTTTCCAATTGATAAATTTTACCACATTTTTCTTCACTTTGTAGTTTGCAGTTTTGTGCAATCAGCTGGCAAATCCTTTTTTTTTTCAGCGATGTACCGATGGCGCAGTTCATTGTTAATCTGAATGCTTCAATGCCCGCTTCGGAGAAGTTCATCGTGCACATGCTTGATCCTACACACATGTTTGTGCAGCCTCATGTGGTGGAGATGATCAGAAGTAAGATATCGGAGTTCAGAGACCAGAACAGCTACGAGAAGCCAGCATGAAGGATCACGCTATCCCACAATTCCAGTTTCATGTTCCATTTGAAAGAGAGTTACGTCTGTCTATGCCTTATAGCTGTATGAGTGTCTTGTGCCTCTGTTAAATAATTATAAAACTTGTGGTATCAGAAAATGTTGCCGCTTATTCTTCTTTTGAGTGATAATACTGATGCTTTCTATTTGGTAGCGTTGGTACAATGAGACTGCAATTCTGAATCAGTTAACTCCGAGTAAAATTATGTGAACTATAAACAGAGGATGCAATGCAAATAGAAAACTTCACCGAATTATCAAAAACTGTACTCCTACTGGGTGAATTCTCTTCTTTTTAATGAAAAAGCAGGAACAAAGTTCCTGATCTTTCGGGGAAAAAAAAAGTACTACTAACATTGTACAGAGGAATGGTTCGATTGTGTCTGAATACAGACAGGGACATGGAGTTGATTGTACAGAGGAACGCTTCAATTGTGTCTGAATTCAGGAACATGGATTTGATTGTACATGTAGAGTAACGGTTCAGTTGTGACTGAAATTCAGGAACATGGAGTTGGAATTTCAGGCAATGGGCGTCAATGCAAAGAAGAAAACAAACGCCCATCCGCAGCTGTCTGCTGGCCCATCGTCTTCAATGCCGGCTCACTAATAGCATTTCACCGTAAACCAATGGTTTCACTTTCACCACAAATAACACCACTGAACAATTCAGGCTATCCAAACAGTTGCATTGCACATCACAGGCTCCTGTCTTTACAGATCTAAACGTCTGTCTGCTCCTGCTCTGCTCTGCTGCCTTTTTTAGTAATGAAAGGCTGTATTCCTATTCATGATAATTACTCGGTGAAAAAGTGAAAACTGAAAAGTACAATGAGATTATGCCAAGTAGAAAGACGATGAGCTTTTTGTCTCTGCCGTATGCAATGTCAGCATGCCATACTGGTAAAGTAGTACAACTACTGTACTAGACGAGCAATGTATATACCCTATTCAGCTATACGTCGTGTCTTGTTCGTCTCATTGCAATTCCACTGCAGCTCTTGGGAAAGCTGGTACTTGCCATTGACATTGCCTACTACAGGGGAGTGTTACCCTGTAAAGTTCAGACTTCAGATAACCAAACAGGTGATATTTGGAGCATCAAACTTTCAGCCATTTCCATACATTGATCTTTCGGAGCATATTAGCTAAAAGGGTTCAATTCAGTGTATATTTGTGAAAAGTTCACTCCAAACAGAACCAAATTCACATGAACACACACAGGTCCACTAAAAAGTGGCTGAGAAAACTTGCTTTTGTGTAACCTACCTGGTAGGGTTACTAGAAGACAGCAAATGCATAAGCTTGAAATGAGCAAAACAAAATTACACATCAGCGTCCAATGCGTGCTGGTAAGAAGAGAGAGGATGACAAGTTGGGGCAGCTTTGGAGAGGCACAATCACCATGGAAGAATCTCACTATACATGTGGAATAACAAGACGAGCTTGCAAACAAGAGAGGCGTCAAGAAGTTGATGAATACCACAGTGACCTTTGTCTTCTGGGCAAACACAAGATGCCGAAGCCATCCATGCTCGCCACTGTCATGGCTGGCTAGTATAGCAAGTAGCCTGGTACTAGAGTCAGTGAGTGAGATTGTGATGAGAGCCTGTGCTAGCTGCAGCCTCCCTGCAACCATGCATGCATGGATGCAGGATGCAGTTTCAGTGCAGTGCATTGCATGCCCTGGATTTTGTTGGTGTAATTATTTTCCATCGAATCCAACCAAAAAGAGGGCAGGGCCCCTGTTTGCCATGTGAAGGCAGCCTGTTCTTTCTATAGCCCTTTCGAGAGACACCTTGGTGAGTGCTCGTGAGCTACGGTCATGGCTGTACTACCTTTGTAGTACTGTTGAGCTGGAAGCTGGAGAGGAGGTGTTGCCTTGGATACATGGTAAAACACTCATGTTGCTTGGTTACTTTCGGTTTGTTTTCTTAACCATCTTTCCTCGCACAATCATGCAGCTCACGTGTTTCTGAAGCTCATTTGATAATTCTTCAGTTAGCACCTTTTCCATTTGATCCTTTGGTGAATCTCATTTCACCAAAGGCGCTATTTGCATGAATGGACCCTCCGCTCAGCAGTCAGCAGTCAGCACCAACCTTTGAAGGCCATGAACATTGGCATTGGCACTGAGCTATTGTTCATAGTATGCGTTGAGTTGAAGATCCACCAGGAAGATTTAGTATTGTCAAGGGTTCATTTGTGAATCAAGTTTTGAAAAGGACTAAAATATCAAAATTACTGCCCTCAAAAGAGTCCGGTTTGATGGTTTTTCTTCAGACATGCACTTGGCATGGAACATAGCATCAAATGACAAGATAGAGAACCAATTGCCCAGAATTCCATATTGAGTGTGCGTTATAGCTGGCCGGAATCAAACCTTACAATCGTGAACAAGTGATTTATGAACGGGATGCCACAACAAGAGCACTGAAATCTGAAAGCCTTACACTAGAAGCAGGAGTCAGAATCAAACCGAAGACCACTAAAAATGTCAATTCAGTTAGGCACCGCACATATACAACCAATCAGTGGCAACAAATAAGCACAAAGCTTAAAGATTGCTGAATCAATGGTGCGTGCGTGCCCTGTTGCTTGCAATGTGAACTCCACCTGCCTTCACAGAATGCAAGTTCCAGGTCTACCATATGTTTAACCAACTTTTATGCGACTTTCCAGAAGATCAGTGTGGCCAACAAACGTAGCACACAAAAAGTTGGCATCTTTGCACATTTTCCAATAGCTAAGTACTTGATTAGCCACTTTTTCCAGGATAGAAAAACCCATACTGGTACAGGTATTAACCAGGCCACACGCACCAATAGCTTAATTAATTGAATTCAACTTAACAAGTGCAGTACCTCCAACAATCAAGTTGAAGACATGCATGGGAGAAACAAAAATTATTTGACAAACATGAGGCACAACCAACCAAACAGGCCTGTTTCTCTTCAGAAACTTGACCGCACTCCTCCCTAGAACCAGACCAACATCTCTGAGGAAGAGAACAAATTTCACATGTCAAACACTTACCTAGGAGTTAATAACCTGGTGGGAAAAGGTGAAACTAAACCAAAGAACAAAAAAAAAGAGGTGTAAACTAATTTACTGCATAATACAGAGGTGTCAAGAGTTGTTAGGGGCTTGGATAGAATTTTCATTTCTCCTATGGACAATTTGCGTTTTTCCCCGGCCCTCCATAGTAGAAGTATGTGCCCCAGTCACCATTGTTGCCATTCTGAACATCATAGCAGTTTGATTGTTCAGTGAATGACCCAACACCACTTGGTGCCCTAAGATTGTTGGATGAATCAACCACTTGTATGTTTTTGAAGTAGCTGGACTTGCCAAACCCTTCCTCAGGGAAGTGGCCACTGCCCATTTGTGTGGAGGTGTGACTGCCATCAGGCTCCGAGTTCACCACCTCACCACCCCACTCTATCATGGAAGCACTGTCTGCCAAGTAGGAGAAGAGGAAGGATGGCCAATAGCCTAAGACATAGTCATTACCGAACTGCAACCACCAATTGCCCTCCTTTGGGTCCTGCAAACGACAATCCACAGGCATACTTAGCGGATAGGATAATGATAAGAGAATATTGTAGGTACCTTTTAGCGCTATCATGCACGCGCAAAAGAAAGTTTTCTTGTGTTCATTATATGCACAATGAGAAGGCTTTACCCTTTAATGAAAACGACTTTGAAACTATTGTAGCTTGAAAACCCACTTTCGGAAATTTACCGGTAGCAAGATCTTGTTGGTTATGCAAGTGGTGGCATGGCAACGTAATGTCACATGGTAGTGACATTGGGCAAGAGATTGAACAAGTGTTAAATTGTTTAACAGGGGAAACATGAGCTCTAGGACAATATTCTTGTGAAAATTTGTTTTAAAAAGGCAAATCATTAGTGTTAACTATGCATGCATAAATCCAGTGCCAGTGTGGGGGACAACTGTGAATATGTCCACAAGCAGGCCAGGGTCACAGTTGTAGCCTTGACTTGAGCCCCGAAGGGCCTCAAGAAAGAACAAGAAACAGGTGGGCATAGATTCTCTGGCACCGTTCATGAATTTCGTCGTGTGTATGCACGCATGTGAAGGTGTTTTGTATTTTACCTTCCAGACCAAAATATTGATATCATACTGGGAACCACCATAGTTGGAGAGTGGGAAGATGCTGGCACCCATGGCTATCTGATTGTTTATCTGTATGAATCCTGAGCACAGTAGGTTGTAGCATCCTGTTGCCTGATACGCATCGCTCTACAGGGTTCAAAGACAATACAAAAATCAGTATCATTAGGGTAAACTGTAATATAATAGCAAAAGGATAGGGAATGTAGATCTAGACAAGAGACAAAAAGAAGCTAAAAAACAATTATCATGAAGATTGAAAGGAATGTGGTGTTTATCTTACAGTCCAGTAGGTGAAGAGTCTAGTGTTGTTGTCCCCATACAGATCTGGGCTAACCTGCAATTATGTAGAGAGAATAAAGACATAAGCCAGAATGGAAGAGAATATTGCATAATTTGCTCCACTATTACAACACATTATAAGCTCAATGGAAGAGAGTACTAAATAATTACTCCACCATTAGCTCCTAAAACAGTTGCTCATGAAAGAAAGGATCTGTGCAAACGAATATAATCTAGTCTGGTTCCTAAAATGGGAAAGGTTTCTTCAGTAGTGTACATATCATTATTGCAACACAGGAATTATTGACGCATGCAAGGGAGGAATGACCTTCATAATTGAGCGCATGGAAGAACAAAAAATGGAAGCGGCAACAAAGCATTTAATAGAACTTTTGACTAAGTGAGTTTTTTTTTCCTATTTCACGGTCTCACTCTACCTGCCATCCTGCTTCAATGCTGTTAAGGTCCTGCCCAAAGGAACCACCCAAGATCCAGAGCTGGGACAGGCTGAACTCATTGGCCTGCTCAATTCTTGGCTGCCACACATTGATGGTAGCCTTAGCTCCAAAGTACTTATCCCCCTCCACATATGCTATTGCATGCTGCGCCATGGAGAAGAAACAAAGATTAAATGAACAATCAAGATCCAAGAACATGCTAGTACTATTACCAAGATGGTTCTTGAATGGAACACTCTACCCTACCTGGTGGCCACTCTCATTGAGCATATCAGGGTCGACAGACATGGGGTTTGGGGTGCTCCTGTGCTTCTTCTTGCCGTATCTCCTGATTGAGCTGGCCCTTAGGACATCCTCCTTCTTGGTTCTCCTGATTGGTATGGTGTTTTCCGGGCACTTGCCGTTTTTATGCCACATTTGAGTGATTGTCTGCGTGTTCTGCTGTGATGCAACCTTGGACTCATCATACAGGCCTTCTGGGTGGTAAGCAGGCCTCATCTGAAAGGTGATGATACTGCACCATTGAGTATTATCATGATAATGTCTGGAAGCTCTACCCCTACTGTAAAAAGGGGGAGGGGGTGGTTCTGGAGAGAGAGGAACCTGGATAGTGTGGTTCTTGAGGAAAGGGTGATCAAATGCAGGCTGGTTGGAGATGTGCACACAGTCTATCATGTCTCCATCTGGACTCTGTCGAATTCACACTATCAGTTATGCAACTAAAGCCAAGAAAAAAAAGGCAAACATTATGCTAGATTCAGGGCAGAAATGATTTGAGAGAGACATGGAAAAATTCTCATTAGCAAAACTGTAGGAATAAGACAGAAATGAAAGAGAGAGTTCTGGAATTTCATCTCGGAGCAAAATGCAACTTGAGATGATTCAGAACATCCATGAAGAAGACTATCCCCCATAATCAAAGAATAAATCGTTGAGCAACAAAAGCAAAATATACTGAAGGTTCAGACAAAAAAAAAAGGAAGAAGACTCTCTCTTCTCCTCCAAAGAAAGGAAAGCAACCATCTTTTCCCCCCTTGAAGTCCCGCGAACCCAAAGAAGCACGGGCACCCATAAAATTTCCTCCAAAAGCGAGCCTTTTCCTCCATCAACGGAAGAAACCCAATGTGAGGAACAGTGAATCCACTCTTCCAAAGCACGAGCAAGCCGGCCCATAAAAAGCTTGAACTTTTTTCGACTCCCTAACCAAATGCACCGCCTTTCTCCATCCATCTCCATGGATTCACCTCCACTCACCGACCAAACCAAAAACAACAACAAAAAAAGGGAAAATCTTCATTGAATGCGCGCCATGTTGGTGGGAGGAGACAGATGGATACCTCGATGCTGGCGAGGGGCCGCTTGTTGACACGCCGGAGATGGCTGTGCACCTGCCTCTGCTGCCGCAGCAGCTGCCGCCGCCGCCGCTGAGACGACGACCGGTCGGCATTCCCCTCGGCGGCGGCGGCGAAGGCGAGGAGGAGGAGCGCCGCGAGCAGGCACCGCCGGAAGCTGAACCCGCGGCGCGCCGCCATCGTTTCGTTTCGTTTCCTTTTGGGCGGAGACGACGGATGGAAGGAAGAAGGGAGATATACTAGAGGACACGGGGGAGGAGGAGGGATGGAAATATGGAATGGCTGCTTCACTTAAAAATCCGCCCGTTGGTGTCGTTTTGCTTCGGCCGCCGCGCCTCCCCTGTTTTTTCACGCACGCACACACCTCTCTCGTCTGTCGTCTGTGTGAGCGTGCGTACGGAGGGGGAGACGTCTCGGTGACTCGGAGAGAGAAGGCGAAGGAAGGAAAGGAAACCGCAGCGGAGGGTCGCGTCGTCGTGGCGGTTAAAGCTGGCGACGGACGAGACACCGGGCCGGGCGTTGGGTCGGGGTTTGGTTGGCTCGCGCGCGCGGGTGCGTGCGTCACGCGGCGTGAGTGCACGGGACAGGAGTAACAGGAGCGGCGGTCGCGACGGTGCGGTGCAGCCCGCGCCGCACGGTCGCACGGTCCCGGCTCGTACGCGGGCGGTTGGGGACTTGGGGTTATCGCTCTACGCAGTTTGAGTCCGCGAGAGAATCATCTTTATCTCTATTTGGATGTTTAATTTCATTCCAGTTAGAAGTGTGATTTCTTTCCATTTAGAAGCTTGATCTTTTTTTCCCTGTTTTGAAAGGTTGATTTCTTTCTATTTGAAAGACTTTTTTCTATTTAAAAGTGTGATTTCTTTCTATTTTTTTAAGACAATGGATTGAAACCCAGCCTATATATCCATATATAGGTGGATATACACAACAACATATTTCTTTCCGTCTAGGAGTATATTTTTTTTCCTTTTAGAAATTTGATATTTTTCCTGTGTTAATTTCTTTCTATTTGAAATGATATTTCTTTTAATTTAGAAGTGTATTTTCATTCCTTTTCTAATCTAATGGATAGAAATCCGTCCTGTATATCCATAGGTTGATATATACAACCATATTTTTTTTCCGTTTAAAAGTATGATTTCTTCCTATTTACAAGTTTGATAAGTGCCTTATTTTGAAAGGTTTGATTTCTTTCTATTTGAAAGACCATTTATTTCAATTTAACAGTATCATATCTTTCCTTTTTAAGATAATGGAATCTAGCAAATATATCCATAGGTGGATATACACTGCCATAGATTCTTTCCGTTTAGAAATTTAATATTTTTTCTATCTGAAAATTTGATATCTTTCTATTTTAAAGATCATTTCTTTTCCATTTGAAAGTTTGGTTTCTTTCTATTTGAAACATCATTTCCTTTCCATTTTAAAAGTTTGATGAACTAGCTTTGTCGAATTCCACGAGCCCTCGGCCCTACATCTTTCGTCGTACGTAGTGTGGTCACTTAAAAAAATGATCCTGGCACTACAAACTGCTCTCTAGTGATCTAGACGGCTTTTAATTAAAAATGGTGAAAATCAAGTATTTTTGTTACTTAATGTTTTTCAGATTTTGAGTTTATCTAGCGTTTTCATACATTTGACCATATAGATTAATAGATATATCTAATAATCGTGATATCCTAAGCCATAATCAGCGATATTTAAAAGTAATATTTGCCTTGGCAATATGCATGCCAATAATGTGATGCACTGTAACAAAAACTAAAATAGTATGTTGTAGTCGAGTTGGTCTATACCTAACCCACAGCTAAAATCTTGTGGAGAAAAAAAAACAGCTTGGAAACCGATTTTAGATTGAAAAAAATATCAGCTTCTAGATTTTTTATAATGTGACGATTTTGTGAACCCTACTGGCTACCTTTTACCACCGTAAAATCATTGTCCAAGCCATAGCGAAATCTGCAAGGAGACAGGGAATCATGCAAAAAAAAACATTCATTTTTGTAGCCAAATCAAGAGCCACATAGGTTTTTTTTTTAAAAAAAAATCCGAAGCTACATTACGGCGCATTTCAGGGCTCGTTTGGATTGTAGAGAGCACAAAGGAGAAACAAATGATTGGAGTTCCCATGGATTTCATCACTGCAGCTATGTTTGGACTGGAGCATTTGCTGATAGAAAATACATAACAAAATTTCCTATATTACGTGATTTCACATGAAACCTACGGGAACCAAACCCATCCACCATGAAACTCTTTTTCCTCTCCTATGTGAAGAACGTGGCAATCAAAATCCTGACTATAGTATTATGAAACTAACATTTATCTTTGTCAGCTAAATAGATATTGCCTGATTACTAATATGTAAAGCTTTGTTTAAGTGTGCACATAATTTTCTGAAGTTTTTCTTTCACCCAATCAAACATCTTTTTTTTTTCAAACATCTGTTCATATAGAACTTCATATTTTTTAATCATCTGTTTTTACAGGTGGATTATTCTATTTATGTATTTTCTTATATTCCTGCAAAAAAACGTTTTGTAATCTGAGTTCAAAAGGTGCTCTCAAAAACTTGAGCCGCAGTTGACCTCACGTACCACGCGCCGTATAGAGTTTGGTGAATGGTGATGTAGCCAAAACCTGAAACGGGCAGCCACACCAGTACACGACTACACGGTACACCACGCAAGCACGCTGCCTAGAGAGCAGGAGTACAAGACATCGATGCACATGTGGCATAGCCCGATGTTATCTGCTCCCCATCAGTTCTCACACATCAGCACTTCTCTGAATCCGCGAGCGCTTACGTGCATGTTCTGCCTTGTGTTTAGTGTATCTTGTAGTCCATCAAATCTTGCTTAATTAGGCAGCAGGGCATACAATTGGTCATCCTCAGACAGCATATAATTCTTCAGAGAACAAAACACGCACTCACTCGTGTTCTTCTGTTCGAGTGACATAAGTGACCATGCCCATTTCAGCTCTTAATAACCATAGCTAAGAATCCAAGGTTACTTACTTAATCACTATATGCCCCAATTATAGATCGTCCACTCAGCTAGTGTTCTGCCATGTCATTGTCAAAACAACCTGTAAGCATTATCTATGCAGCCCAATCGAGGTCCATATCCAATGCAGTTATCAACTGTATCGTAGCATGCTGCTGGTGGCTGTCTAAAAGTATGCCAAGCCTGATGGGTGAGTCTGAGCTAACTGGGACTTTGGTTGTGGGTGTGGTGCTGTACTGCTGTTGTGTTGAGTGAGTCCATACATGCAATGATATCATGCAGAGGACATGGTTGAGGAGATCATAGAACATGGCTCTTGATCAAATGGCTGCATAATGGACAGAGATAGGGCCAAAACGCATGTCTGAAGAGCATGGCCTGTTTGTTACATGAATATAGCTTTCAGTTTTCAGTGATTTGGAAAGGCATGCAGTTTATCGTTTTGATCGTAATCAAGTGGATTGCGAATTGAAAGATGCGATCTGAATTCTGAAACACTAATTGGACAACTTGGGTTACTTATATTGGGAGAATGTGTACTGATCCAGTCCACCAAATTGAGTTTGGTACTGTATATGTGATGGGTGTTGTGTTAACTTCAGATAGTACTAGCTAAGAATGCCTTAGTGCTCTTCGCTTTCTTCTTCTACCTCTTAATTATTGTCAGTACGCTTAATATTCTCAGGGAGAAAGGATGTAGGAACTAGGGAATATATGGAATGGAACAATTAATCCGTCAGGTTTCATGAACCGAAAACGGCTAATCTTTCTGAAAGTGTGGAGTTAATGAAAGCAACAAATGCTTTCCGTTGCAATCTAACATCCAAATGTGCAAGGACAACGCAGTTAGCTCCCAGAAGCAACCAAAGAATTGCTTAGGACAATTCAGAAGTTAGGATGTCATACTATTGGTGGATCGAATGCTATTTCACGATTCAAAAGATTAGGTGACCAAATTCGTACAAACACAAGCAAGAATGACACAAATTATTGACTGCTGTTGTTATAAATGCACGGGATTTGTTCATCAGATGTCATGGAGATTAACGCATTCGACATTGTCAGGTTCAGAGTAATCATACAGTACGGCTAATGCCCAAAACACCGGTCAAAAGACAGCATCACAGCATGGACCAACCGGATTAGGAACAGAAGCCTGGCAATCTGGCACGCATGCAGCAGGCTCGATTAATTCGCTCGCGATGAAGAAAAAGACCACGTCGTGTTCGTTCAGTTCGCAAAACACAAGAGTTCGTTCAGTTCCCAAAAGGTAGATCAGTAGCCTGCAGAAACGTAAGCAGCTCTGCTTCTGAAGAATTAACAAAACACATGCCAACAGAGCAATGTCTGAATAATTCAGGTAACCACACTCATCGGATCACGCCGCTAAGCTGCCATCTCGAGATCTCGTCGTTGTATTCAGAGACAAGATAGGGTAGCTACATGTAGACACTGCATCCCGTAGGTTTGTTAGCTTGGTCACTTGTTACCGAGTTTTTACTAGTTTCTGCACAGACTTTCCCGTGGTTTACATGCCTGGATGGAACACTTTCAGCAGCAGTATGATGGTGTTTCCGCAAAAACGCCGCGGGTGGGGAGAGGAAGAGATGCTGCTTTCGAGGAGAGGTCAATCATGCCGCCAACGTGCCGATGTCCTCTTTCTTCTCGTTGATGGTTAAAACCAGATCAATACTCCTATATGCTTCCCTTCTTCTCCTTTGATGGTTAAACACTTAAAACCAAATCATCATTGGCATGGCCCGGTGACCCTAGGCAGCCATGCGGCTCGTCGGATAACGGCAGTATATGAAGCACGCCATATCAGTAGTAGAGGAATTTTTTACAATCCTACCAACTAGCCGCAGTAAATATTACGTCTTGCTAAAGCTCCAGAAAAGTTTTTAGGCCAGGATTGTTTCGCTTATTTATTTAAATAAGTTGTATCTACGTAAATAACAAAAATGTTATGAGTAAAATTTTACTCGTACATTCATATTATTCACGGTAAGAAATTCAAGACTGAAAAAAATAAAATAGTAAAAACTTAAACTCATACTCCCTATGGATTTAAATACATTTTTGAACTAACCAATGCCATTTAAAAAGAAACGGAGAGAGTATTTAAAATTAAGTTTAAAAATTCAAAATTTCCCTACGACTTAGTATAAACCAACGGCAAAACGCCAGGAGCACTGGAGTCCCTGCTGAACCAAATCAGTCTCTCTAAGAGGCATTGTAGTCCATGACTCCATGCTGCGTGGGCCATGCATCCAGTCGTCGATGAACCCTCACATGAAAGCATGGATCATGGATGCTGCCTGCGTTGATGCTGGCCTCGACTGCCTATACGCAAATCCTGATTCCCTCCACGCTCTTTGCCTGGATCTAGTGGCACTGCTACTGTGGAGAGTGTGCAGAACTACAGATGCGGCTGCTTCAGTTGGGCCATGGGGGTCACTTGATGTTCATTAGTTTGTTAAGGAATGTTGCTTTTCTAGAGGTATGATGGATACCTTGAACAAGCTGCTATAGTGAGGTTGGGTTTAGGCTCTTGCGTGCTTCAACTTGGCACAGTTTGTTCTTACCCCACACGTTCAGTTCTTGTCTAGCAAGTACTTCCTCCGGAGGAGCCGAGGAGGTAATAGCAACTAGCAAGGCGTGTACAAACCTCACAAGATAACTGGCGTTAGTGCACAGCTGACAGAAGATTGCAGCCTTCTTAAACCATCCATAGTTCACTATGCAATCCTATACATTTGTTTCAAAAATGATTTCATCTTGTCTTGTATCTGAAAGCACAACCAAGCTGTTTTTATGAACGTCTATTGAGATTATGTTAAGAAGCATGCCACCACAACCGAATGTTTGTTAAAAACACCCAGCATTTTTTGATTTTCGGCAGCAAAACCATATATTAGAATTAACCCATGTACAAGAAAATCCGGTATATCCTGTCGTGGTCACCAACACAGCCAGGAAACATCTATAAGCTGAACACACGCTTATTATGTATAGAACAGCAAAATAAGTGAGTTATAAACAGAATAATTGCTATAGACATGCTCTGTCTCCGGGAGTATCAATTGGCGCTGACAAGGAAAGCATGCTGGCATACCCCACATTCTACTGTTTCTGAGCCAGAGGTCGGTACCTGAACCTGCAATTGCACATCCATTGTTAGTGAATGTAAGAGCCAAACAAGTCATTACTATAAAAGGGTTAGCATTTGAGTTATACGCAGCCTGAAGTGTGACCAACCTGAAGATGGACTGTGCAAGTAGGACATGCAACTTCCCTCATTCTGGTCCCGGATGCACCTCCCGATGCAGAACCTGAGGACTTCCGATTTCTCTCCATTTCCTCCTGTCAATCAAGGCAGGAATTTGTTAGGTACACAGGCTCAAAACATTCTGCACTTTGCTGATGGCAAATACAGATGTTGGCGGCAAAACATGTGCCAACAAATATTTGCAACTCTGACTACATTCCAACAGAGCATGCTCATTTAATCCGTCAAGTCTACAAGTCACTCAAAATATTCTGTACAGTACAGACTAAGAGTCATATTACTCACCTTAAGTTTTCTTGCAAGATCTTCATGACTTTGCACCGTGGCAGATCTGTTGGCCGCTTCCTGTGCTATGCTAAGCCTTTGAGAGACTTCTGCCTGAGAGAAGAAACATTGTGATTTGTGATATATGAACACATGGCACTGAAGTTCGAATCTCCAAGAATAGTTATAGTGCACAGCTATTCAAATTTGAGTACTTCTGCAATTTGGTCAGCAAAAAACTGCACAGGTAAAAGTATATAAAACTACTAAAACAAGTATAAATAAAGCAACAGGCAAAGATAGGTGAGTTGCTGCAGAGGTTATGTCAGCTGTGCTGAATTTGAAACACTACAAACAGGAGAAATACAGCCAAGTAACACGATCATCAATTACATCTTTAAAATGAACTAAATAACTATACCTAGAATAACATGCAAATAAAGAAAGAAATACATTATTAACCAACAAGTAGAACAACGTACCATGCATCTGTCACAAACTCGGACAAGTGGAGCATTATCTTCAGCAGTCAGCGCAGTTCTTCCTTGACTGCATTTGTCACAGAATATTTCACCACAATTCCGACAGTGATGCTGGAAACAAAACATTATCTCAGTTCATATAAAAAAAACATCATAAAGGTAACAAATAAGCACATCTGAACAAAGATGGTTTTCCAATTACCCTGCGGTTGAAAGGACTAAAATCAACAGCACATGAGTAGCACTTCCTCGCAGCCTCATCCGGAACCTAGAAAAGAGACATACGACAAATTAAGTCTTTGCTGGTACATGCGGCCATTTGATGAAGATCAATAGAAGAAAAACGATCATAAGATTAACAAAATGGTGCTTCAAGATGGCAAAACAGTCAGTAACTAGAGCAATATCAGTAATCTACTGCTAATTGCACTGAAGTGGTCTTCATGATATGATGGAATGCTCAACCAAAATGGTTGCAGAATGTACTTTCATGTCAAGGACAAATAAAAGGGTCCGATACACTTGATAAAAGGGATCAAACATGCATTTTTGCAGATATTACAAGAAAATTATCAAAACTAGGAAGTGGATGTGTGGAACAATGCAAGTATATACATTAAAAAAAATAATGGCTCAAGCAATTTTGTAAATGTGTCACAGCAACTCAACTTACCCAATGATCTTTCACTTCGTCAACAGGTTTTGCAAACATCCAATCAAAACCTTTCTTCTTCTCATTTGATTGCGTCATGGGTTTGCTACTATCCACAGTTCCTCTGCCTCTTGCATCTTCACCAATCTCCTTAAACTATAAGTAGTTTCCCAAAGTTAAAAATGTGAACGTTTTGTAAAAAAAATTTGCTAAATATACTACATGTATGAGTAAACCCTGTGGACAAAATATAGTATCAAGAAATATGCCAGAGCAAATTCTTCTACTTTTATATAAAGAATCTACAAATATTTAGGTGAAAGAGTACCATCAATCAATACAGTATTGAAATTAGCCAATTTATATCCTGTTTATATATATACTATGAGTAATTCAAGCACATAATCTTGGGAGTATTTTTTTTTAATAGAAGGACTACATAAAACAAAGAATAGCATGGCCATCGTATTTGTTGTAGTATGATGTATCTCATGTCTCCAGTAATATATTGGAGAAGCGAGACATATTTTGTCGGTTCTTCTAAGAATTGGATCAGATACTCATCATTTTGGTTTTTTTAATTAACATTTTTACACTAGTTATTAGTACTGGTTTTTCAGAGCAAAGCAAGTCTAAAGCTTCTGTCTTAAATGAGGGTAAATAGCAATAGATGATGGAAGGAGATGGTCAAAAACCTGCACAGTTGCTGCAGTCACAGTGTCAAGCAAAGTGTTGGAGGTATAGCTGTTTGACTTCAACCTTATTCGCTTTGCTTCAATATCAACTGGAGTCTTCGCCCAAAATGCAAATACAGTTGAATCTAAAACCTAAATAAGCACCAGGACCATAAACCGTCCATTAGAAAAACAAATTGCCATTGTGCATTTTCTGTTAAGGCGATATACACATAATTTTCTGCAAAATGAATCCCGCACTTACATCCCATCTTGTCAGTGTATCAAGGGGATAAATCCTTAGGGTCCTGCTTGTGCTGGGATCAAGCATGCGAATTCCATCCAGACCAATCTGCAACAGCAATATGAACATGTTAAGGGCAAATTGCCATATTGAAACTACCATCACCATAATTTAACGCACAACTTAAAAAAGTTCAAACATAATAAATCTAAAATTTGCATGTCTGATGTATAATTT
This sequence comes from Leersia perrieri, assembly GCA_000325765.3. Lineage (NCBI taxonomy): Eukaryota > Viridiplantae > Streptophyta > Magnoliopsida > Poales > Poaceae > Leersia > Leersia perrieri. Next base: position 17,218,949 of record CM002485.1, on the reverse strand, counting down.
GATCAATCCTATCATTAATTTCATTTCATCATACCTGGCAAAGCACATCGGTAGGGCTCCCAGCACCTTCAGGCAGCAGTTTAACACGGAACTTCTGCGCGCCACCGCTGTCATCCTCACGAGTCTCCGCTTTTGGAACGGCCCTCGCAATTTTCCCAAAGCTCCCACCACCACCTGAGGGCCGGTGCTCCGCCCCTGTCCCTGCCCCTCCCGACGAGAGCCCAATCGATCGGCCGTAGTCATCAAACATCGCCGCACCTGAACGCGTCGGCGCCGTGCCGCGCGCACCGTACGGCTCGGAGCCACCATCACCGCTATAGGCGTAGGCGCCCTCGTTCAGGTAATCATCCTCGCCGTACGCCGCCGCGGTGTGCGGCTGGTACCCTCCATAGTACGGCGCATCATAGGGCAGCGGCGCGGGGCTGGGCTCCGCCGCCGGGGCATGCTGCGTGGTCGTCGGCGGTGGATAATTGTAGTACGGCGCCTGCTCCGGTGGGTAGGGCGTGGGATTGGGATTGGGATTGTAGGGCGCGTACCCGACGTACTGGTGCGGCGGCGGCGGCTGCGAGTAGGACGGCGCCGACGGCGGCTGATCGGAGTATCCCCCCACCGAGTAGGGCGGCGCGGAGGCGTATCCCGCCGGGATCGCGTCGGCGGTGGCCGGGTGCGGCGGATTCGGCGCGTACTGCTGCGGGTAGTAGTGGCCCGCCGCCGCGGGGGCCGAGGAGGCGTAGTCGCCGCTTCCGCCGCCGTGCTGCATCGCGGCTGGATCTGGATGCCGGAGCTAGGGCCGGAGGAGGAACGCGCCGGCGAGGTGATTCGATTGGAGGAGGGAATCGCGTGGGCGTCACGGCCGAGAAAGGTAAAGAAGGTTGGGGTTGCTTCGTGAGGGAGATCGACTCGATGATGAGTCGCTTGATTAGAGTTGGATTAGGTGTGCGGAGGGAGGCATCGTGGCCGTCCGATTTGGTCGGTTGCCGGGTTGGAACGGACGGCTGGGATGGTATCGGCGTTGGCTTTTGCTTTCGTTGTTTGTGTGAGTTTTCTTGGTCACAAGTCTAAAGTCCAAACGCGGTTAGTCGGTTTGTGGGTCAAATTGGGCTTTGAATGAGCTGTTGATGTAAAGGGCTGGGCTCTGCATGGGCTGCCAGTTGAAGGCCTAGATTATGATTAATTAAAATTGGCCCGTATATTATTAATTTAGGCCCCAAGGTATTAAAATTAGGGACGGAGCCACGGTTTTTTTTTTCACCTTAACTCGATCCAGAAAAGCATGTGAGTGGCACCCTTTTATGTTACTATTCCTTTGTTTTTTTTTTTTGCGAGGGTACTATTCCTTTGTTAAAGTTAACACAACTTAAATTACAGGGAGTGTGGATATTTGGTTTGCACCGCCGTCGCTGCTACAATGAAATGTATTGAACTACTATGTCAACCACTGTTCGAAATGTATTGAAAAAGAGAGGAGAATATATGATAACTGCGAAAGGAATATATGATAACTGTGAAAGGGACAGTACGTGTGTTCTTAATTGATCTTGTTGCAACGCTAATCGACCCAATTATTGCCCGGGCACCAAATGCGTACTATATTTCAAAAATAATTAACCACTCTCCACCTATGGTCGTCGACTCGTCGTCGTTGCACTCATGTTAACAACAAAGACATCATTTTGATTCCTTTTTATTACGAAGACACGAAAGACATCCCAAAACCATCAAACACCTAAAAAATTATAACTGAAACAAATCTTTAACCAACGAAAACCATCATTTGAATTTGTCGATTCAATAACCGACATATATACAAGTTACAAAGAATTTATTTGACAAAATCTAGCACACAGCACAATTGAATTCTGTACACACAAATGTTCCATTGTTCCCCGATGTTTCCTAGTAATCGGAGTAATAGTAGTACTCCTCCGACGAGGACACGGACGACGACGAGGAAGACGACGACGGCGGCGAGGAGAGCGAGAGTGACCTCCGGTACCTACCGCCGCCGTAGAAGAGCTGCGCGCCGGAGCCGGACGGCCGCACTACCAACAGCCCACCGCGGCCGGAGCCTGGCACGTAGTAGTCCGGCAGGGGGAGGCAGAAGAAGACGAAGAGCCAGTCGGCGAGTCGCTCGAGCTCGCGCACGGGCGGCACGAGCAGCGCGCGGAGCACCTCTTCGCCGCGCAGCCGCCTCCGCTGCCGCTGCCCCGGACCCTGGCACAGCTCCGCTGGCACCCGCGCCGCCGCCGCCAGCCACGCCACGCTGAACACCATCGTGAGCAAGCGTGTTGAGCGAGCGAGCGATCACGTGTGTATGTGTTGGTTTGTTGCGTGGGTTTTGGTGGTGGTTTGCGTTGCGTGGAGTGCTTGCGGTGGATGGATGGAGTGGCGTCGGGGAGGAAGGCTGGCTCGCGTGGAGTTGACGTGGTTTGGTGCCGTGCGGGCGGGGAAGACGATTAGACGAGACGAGGCGGCTACTAGGGAGGAGGCAGCTGCGGCGTACGTGCGGGCGAGTTGGTCGTCGCATCGGCCGGCAGTGCGGGCGGGCGGGCGCGCGCGGTTTTGTCGCGAGCCAAGGCGTTTTGACCGGTTGGTGCGGGGGGTGTACAGGTGTACATGACGCGTAGCGGCGTATGCAGATGGGCGGGGGTGGTGGTCGACGATTGGTTTGTCTACTTGTCGCCGCGGCGGAGCGCGCGGTCGACGCAAGGTGCCGTATCCCGCTTGAATCATTTAAGCATTTGACAGAGATGGATGGATTGACCGGACCCTGTAAGAAACCGCGAGCTGCTGGCCTGCAGCCTGCACTACCGTCGCTTGAGTAACTCAATCGAGCACGCTGACAAATATTAGTCTCATTCCTCTAGCTTGCATTACTAACAGTACAGATTAAAACGGGTTAAAATACATGTGTACCTCCCCGCAAAAAAAAAAAAAGGTGTACCTGAACTTATAAACATTGAAAGTTACAAACAAGCACTACGTATAATCAGGCTTCGAGACTATGAATGTGCTGAACACCTTAGATTCCTCCTAACTTCACATATGAATTTCTTTAATCTGCTTCTCATATACTCCCTCCGTATTTTAATATATGACGTTTTTAACACTAATTTTAGTATTAAAAACGTCATATATTAATGACCGAAGAGAGTAGTTCAGATGACGTAAAACACGGTTGGCGATGATAAGGGAAGTAGGAAGGAACATCCAACGATTTACCTGGACGAGTCACTGAGACATGGCATCCGTATGATCTTAAGGCCGCATTATGATCAAACATCCTTGATGTTTGGATTGTTTTTAGATGATAATACAGGCATCGATTCTGGTACAATAACAGTAGCGGTACAAGTCAATAGTGCAAGAACAGAACTATACGGATATCTCTTCAGGCCTGTTATTAAATTGGGATGATTTTGGATCCCAAAACAGAAAACCTACATACCACACTATCCTGATTGTCATTGTCGACCACGTTTAGTTATGCAGCGAAAAGAGAAAAAAAAACAAATATGGGTATATCAACGCCTGTAACCAATCTAAACAAGTACATAAAAAAAATGCCAGCGCCTTGATTTATTCTGCACTAGTCTAATTTGGAGTAGAAAACTCTACCGACTGTTGATGCATCCGAACTACTCGTGCAGAAAGCCTTTCTCCTCTAGATAAGTGACGATTTGTCCTGCCATATCTGAAGGTGAAGGGCATACACCATCCACTTCTTTGATCTCAATCTGTAACAAAAAGAAGGCGTTTGTGCAACTTCATGTTAAGAGCAGAATAAAGGTCATGCGATAAAGACAGATGTTCTAATAGACAACTACCAAGAATGATTAATTTAGTTGCCTTACAGACTGCTCAGCTGTAATATGAAATTTATGATAAAATACAATGAAGATATGAAGATCACAATTGATATCCAACTAGTCCATATTGATGTCAATAATCATAATGTAACATTTGATACCACAACTGTCATTCCCATCAATCAGCCATCAACTTATAATTTCTCATTGCCTTTGCTAAGAATGCATTAAATCCTACTACAAGAATATTATGTTACAACTGGAAAATGGATCATGTCCTGAAATCTAATTGAATTGGTACTTTAAAATTTGATCTCTGGAATTTCAATATAGCCAGTGATTTAACATGAACCAGAAGGAACAACTACACTAACACCTTAACAGTTAATAATGCACACTTTGACCACATGAAGATGATAGCAAATCTGATATGGAGATGTACCTCAGAGTTTAATGGAGGTTCATAAGGGTCATCAATTCCAGTAAAACCTGAAACAGAACATAATTAAAGCTTGAAGGATGATTTAAAAACTACATGGAGATTATTGGCAGCAAGAAAGGTTAGAGCTGACGATGTGAGGACGCATTTGCACACAAGGAAAGTTGCTTTAATGTTTTCCTTCATAAGATACTGGACTTGCACAAGAGTATGAGGCGAAAACTTCAGACTCATGGTGCTTACAGAAATCAAAGATTTTAGAGAACGGTAATTTATTAAGTTTTTCCTTGTCTGGTCTCTTCCCCAAGATAAGTGTGACCTAATTCAAATTCGCAAGAGTGTATTCAAGTAGGCAATCATTCAGGTATTAGAAAAGATTCATAAAAAATAAATGCAAGCATTTATAATAGTTCACTTTTGTATTAAGGACTCTTAAAATTATTCAATTTTGGACATCACGCGTTATATGAGAATCTCACCCTTTATTTTTCCTGCACGAGCGAGCTTATAAAGGCCCTTAGGATCCCTTGACTCGCACAATTCCAAGGGCATATTCAAGAAAACCTACAAAAAAGGGTTCCAGGGGAGCTTGTCAAAATCAAAGCCCATGAGAAAGCTAGGTGCGCTTAAACAGAAAATAAACTAATTCCTTACTTCAATAAATCTACCATCTGACAATAATGCACGGCAAGACTCACGGTCCCTCCTATACGGAGATATCAAACTTGCAATGCATACTAGACCTGCGTCCGCAAATAGCTTTGCTACCTCACCTGCTCAGTATAGTTGAATGTCAGGCACGGATGTGTCAAAGATGTAAAATATCAGCTCGAGCAGTCCCATATTTTGCCTTAATGAAGTTCATTCAATCAACACACGAAAGCTCCCTGTCAGGAGTTACTTACCAACTCTGCGTATATTTTCAGCACGATCTTCAGCCTTAAATCCAAGATCCTTGTTCAAACCATGTCTTAAATTATCACCATCAAGAACATAAGCAAGCTTCCCTCTTGTGTGGAGCTCTCGACCTAATGTGCATGCCAAGGTACTTTTACCTTGGCAATGGAAGGTAAGAGAGTGAACTTTAGTTTTTTTAAAAAAGTAAATCGCTTCGAATTAAGAAGTTTACACTGAGAATAAATGTAAAATCATGAAGAGAGAACAAAACAATACTAGTAAGCAAAGTTAACATCAGCCACCTAGATGCTGGCATGTCAGCCTACAGTATCATTGCAAATTCTACATATTTGCTCTTTAATAACCTGAAAATTATTTGTTTGGATTCATGTAAAGAAAAAATAGGCATAGTAATATATTGACACAATGCCCTAAAACATAATTGATCATTTAGAACAGATCGACATCTCTTAACCAAGGTTGGACCCATCATGAGCAAAACCAACAGTGACTGACTGAATATTTTAGGGGAAATCACTAGGTAGCATTGAAAAAAATGTATATAGTGAACAATTACATACAATGTGAGAATCACAAGAGGGACCTGGGGACAAATGTCAGTGATGCATCGATATTATTTTCCAACTCATGTAGTGTTATTGATCAAATTGTCTCAGTAGTTAAATATGATAGAAACGATCAAGATAAAGTATATATTTTATTAGTTACCCAAATAATAAGTATATAAATGATTGAAGAACTAAACAAACAAGGCGGTGAGAGTTTTTGCATTGGCGTAGTCTGTAACAAGATTCACCCAAAATTACACCCTTTGGCCCAAAATATTGTGAGATGCACTTTAAGAACACTTTATTTAATAATAATGGAAAACAATCCAGACAGACACAAATTTCTGTCGAAATAACCTATTCTCGAAAAGCTCATTAGATGTGCCAACATCCCAATAAGCACAGCACAAAAATTTCAAAGGAATTAAGCGCTATTTACCTGAACCACTAAGTCCTGTGATCCAGACAACACAACCTTTCTGCTTCAGTAGCTTCTGCCGATCAGCCTGGCCAACTGCGCAGTCATGCCAGAAGATGTTGGACGCCTTTGGCACAGTGGACGACATTTGCACAACTTTGTCCTCACCCACTGTGTAAAATCACAATTACTCAGATCACCAATAAGAAAAGGCTATACGAAATCAGCAATTGGATAGCTTCAGATCACAATCTCTTTCAACTCAGTGAAATATTGTATAGAATCAGAACTCATGGATAAGACAGATATTTTTAATTAAACAACAGATCCATTTCTTTAACTCCACATACCGTAACAAATCAAGCTAACCAATCCAATCAGTGACATAAGCAAACGAACCGGACTGTCTATTCTAATTGCACTAGTCTAATCCCTTGGTCAACAATTCAGAAAAAAAAAGAAGGATCACATCACGTATTCACGTATCATATCATTTAATCGCTGCTGCAAGCCTGCAAACCAGTGAACCACCACCGATAGTAGTAAACGGATTATAAAACACGATTGGTTCCCAATACTTAGGACATAAGCCACACCATTAAAAATGATCCCAGCGACCCGTAATTTCCGGACGAAGGGGACACAGCCACGGCTCCGCAAAATCCCCTCAGGGTTCCATCCAAGCGCAATCGAATTCCATCCCCCAATTCCACCACGCGCCCACGATCCCCCGATCAAAACGCACCAGCCGCATTGCATCAACAAACCGTACAACGAAAAATTGCAGAGAGAAGGAGAGGTTGGTACGTGCCTAGGCTCACCACCACGTGCTCCTCACGGCCGGTGGCGCATTCGACGACAGCTACAGGCGGGGCTCGCCTCGGCGATGGGGATGGCGCGAGGCGGAGGCGGAGTGGAGGGGGCAACCCTAGATTCGCCGGGCTCCGGTGGCTACGCGCGAGTGCACAGCGGACGGCGGCGCGGGGGCCTCGCGGAGGAGGAGGAGGGGCGAGGCGAGGCGCGTGATGCGGCGCGGTGGAGGAAGAGGAAGAGGAGGAGGCAGCGGGGTGGTGAAACGGGAGGGCGGCCTCCATCGGGGGAGGCCCCAGAGGCGGAATGGTTTGTTGGTTACTTACCGCGTTTCGCCTTTTCCTGTAGCTGCGAGGTGAAGTTTTTCGCGGTTTCGACCGGAAAAACGACATGGGATCGCGGATCGCGGGCTCCTTTTCTACCCACCGTCGGAAAGTTTAGGTACTTTTTGTAGCTTTGAATGTGGACGGATGCCTGTTTAGATTCATCAACAGGAGAACAGCTTCCTTTTAGGACGGAGATAACGGTACTTTTACACGGAACTTTCAACTCAATCCATACATTTCGTAATTTATTATTTAAATCATACTACGAAACTTTCAACAGGTGTCTCAATTTTTAAGTTGAATAAAAAAAGTTCAAGGAAGAATTGAAAAACTTCTACCTGGAAGTGCAATGGGAAAGTCATTGTGCTAAATAGCAATTTGAGAAGAGAAAAGTCTCTCGTTTCATCAATATTCCAAACTACTACTTATGTGCTAATTCATATCTCCAGATAAAGGACGCGACCATAAGTGTGGTTTCCATGCATCATGTATTGTTATCGGGCGAAGCGAGGCCATCGGTTTCAGCTCCTCGCTGTTGCCTCCGTCAATGATGTTGCCGCGCATCTCCTCTACAAAACGGCTATTGCTCTTGCCTGGCTCGCTGGCCCTAGCCACTGCCTTCCCTGCCACCGTGAGACGCTCCCTAGGCTCGTCGGCACCGAAATACGCAAATGAGATCGTTGAGCCCCCACTGAACCACCCCTTCCTCTCCCGTCCGCCCTCTCCTTTCCCGTCTCCAGCCGCAGTGGCTCGTGCCACCTAAGTTGCTACCATCACCACGACGTTGATAGCCCCCACCACGATTCCGCGAATACCATCCACCGCCCCTCTCAAATCCACACGGCTTTGGCAATGCCACCGTCATCTCGCCGCTTGCTGTCCCCTGGCCACCTCCGGTGCAGCCCACCGGTCAAACCTTCCTCTTTCCCCCCTCCTCCCTCCACCCACCCCCGAAATCCTAAAGTAGTAGGCGGGTTCACCATCGTCATCAATGCCGTCGCCGCAGCCGGAGATGGAAAAAATAATGCCATTAGATCCTACCGACGTTGTTAGATTCTATCGGACGCCGTTACAATATAATAATATTGTTAAAATCTAACGGCAAACCTTCCCACACATCGCAGTGTCGGATCCCAATGGAGCGGCTCATGCAGGTGTCATCGTTCAAGGCTAAAAAGTGTATGCACATTAGTAGATTTTACACTAAATAAACTCTATTTAGGATGTACTCATCCTGATTCATGGTACGGATATATCACATTCTGTTAAGCAAGCTAGCGTAAATAGCTTGGATAGGAAGTTGATTAGAGATAAGAGATGATAGTATCATAATCTGTTTTCTGTTCCTTTCTTCCTGACTACGTTGTAATCTAAACCAACTCTGTAATTGCCACGCACAGGGTTGTTCTGTGCTTATATATACGCGTAACCGTGGTGGTGCCGAGATAGGCAGCCACATTAATCCAATCTAGCTAGTTTCGTTACATGGTATCAGAGCGAGGCTCTTCCATCGAGATGGCATCATTGTCCTCCTCAAGCAGCATCGCTCCGGCGCTCAATCAATCGGTGACGGAGAAACTCAACCGCGGGAACTACCCGCTGTGGAAGGCGCAGGTGCTCGCAGTGCTCCGCGGGGCACAGATGGCTGGATTCCTGGATGGCACGGAGGAACAACCACCGGCGACCACCGTCGTCAAGAAGGACGACAAGGACACACGCGTCCCTAATTCTGCTCGCGCTGAATGGGCGGCTAAGGAGCAACAGGTTCTTAGTTTCCTGCTGCTTTCTCTCTCACGCGACGTGTTGTCGCAGGTTGTATCAATCTCTACCGCCGCTGGTGTTTGGAGGGCGATTGAAGACATGTTCGCATCGCAGTCACGTGCGCGTGTTATCAACACGCGCATGGCCCTTGCGACCACGCTGAAGGGAAGCATGTCCGTGACAAGCTACGTGACCAAGATGAGAAGCCTGGCTGATGAGATGGCATCGGCTGGGAAAAGGCTCGACGATGATGATCTTGTGTCATACATCCTCTCCGGCCTCGACTTCGACTACGACCCTGTGGTTTTGGCGGTTGCAGCCCGCGTGGAACCCATCTCGGTTGGGGAACTGATCGCCCAACTCACAAGCTTTGAGCAGCGTCTTGAGATGCGCCAAGGAGGGGCGCAGTCATCCGCCAACGCTGCTTCACTAGGACGAGGCAACGGCACCTGGCAATGCGGCCGTGGCCGTGGGGCGCAGAACTTCGGCAGGCGCGGCGGAGGCCGCGGTGGTGATCAAAAGGGCGGTGATCGCCCAAAGTGCCAATTGTGCGGCAAACTTGGTCACACGGTGATCAAGTGTTACTAGCGCTTCGACATTTCTTTCATGGGTGAAGAGAAGACAGCTGGATTTGCCACAACTTCGTACGGCATCGACACCAACTGGTACGTTGACACCGGTGCCACGGATCACATCACCGGTGAGCTGGACAAGCTGGCGGTTCGGGAGAAGTACACCGGTACTGATCAAGTGCACGCGGCCAACGGCGCAGGTATGGAGATTACGCATATTGGTCAAGCCACAGTCCCTTCTTTTCATCGTGATCTTGTTTTAAAAAATGTCTTATATGTTCCTGAAGCCACAAAAAATCTAATCTCTGCACATCGTCTTGCCTATGATAATCATGCTTTTGTTGAGCTTCACCCTTTTCATTTTCTCCTCAAGGACAAGGAAACGAGGAAAATTCTGCACCACGGCAGGCGTAGAGGAGGATTGTACCCTCTAGAGCCTCTTCACCGTAGACAAGTCCTTGGAGTCAATAAAGTTTCATCCACAAGGTGGCACAGTCGTCTCGGCCACCCGTCGTCTACCATCGTCCGTCAAGTCCTTAGCAACAATAATCTTCCTTTTATTAATGAGTTTAATAAAGACACCATATGTGATGCGTGTCAACAAGGAAATAGCCATCAGCTTCCCTATCCTAAGTCCTTAAGTGAGTCTAGTAATCCTTTAGATCTTGTGTTCTCAGATGTATGGGGTCCAGCACCAACCTCGGTAGGGAGACTTTCGTATTATATAAGCTTTGTGGATGATTTTAGTAAGTTTACTTGGATCTATCTCCTTAAACACAAGTCTGAAGTATTCCAATGTTTT